>JANIJG010002102.1:0-121968 GCA_024611175.1 Megaceryle torquata | reverse complement strand
TTTTCCTTTTTTCCTTCTTTTCCTTTTTTCCTTCTTTTCCTTTTTTCTTCTTTTCCTTTTTTCTTCTTTTCCTTTTTTCTTCTTTTCTTTTTTTCTTCTTTTCTTTTTTCTTCTTTTCTTTTTTCTTCTTTTCTTTTCTTTTTTTCTTCTTTTTTTTCTTATTTTCTTTTTTTTTCTTATTTTATTTTTTTTTCTTCTTATTTTCTTTTTTTTTTCTTCTTCTTTTTCCCCCATGGAGCTAACCACTAGCCACTAACATTCTCGTGGCTATCCAACCCTGCAAGGGCTTACTTCACAGTGGGGTGAGTTTGTATATTAAAATAGGGGATTCTGCAAGGAAGCAGCAACAAACAAACAAACAAAAAAAGACAGAGAACAGAAGAAAGCAAAACCATCCCTGTGATGCTTGATTACAGTACAGTTGCCTTTAGCTACAACTGCTAAAACTAGAGTTAATGCTGACCTAGAAGGCAAGAAATGTGCTGCAGCGTCTGACTCTTAGTCCTAGAGAGTACTGCACTGCATGGACAGATAAACATTGTTTCTCTTTATTCAGACTAACTGAACTTGGCCCTTTAGAAACCTTGATTGCATAGAGAGGGTGCAAATTGATGGAAAATGGGAGTTAATGGTAGGTAATTGGACAAGCTCTGGGTTGGTTTTTTTTTGGTGGTGGTTCTCGTGGGTTATTTTTCCTTTTTTTTTTTTTTTTTCCTTTTTTTAACAAGACTGATTGTAATGAAAATAGTTTTTATATTGCAATCACAAATATCATTGTTGTGTGATTTTCGTGGAATAATCATGATAAAATACCATTTATAGATCAGTGATATTGTTGCGAGGGAGGGGGGAGAGAGTCTCACGCCAGCTGAGGACAGTTTAGCACAAATGTGATACAATGATGCTGAGAATGTTCACGCGGGAGTGTAGTCCCGGGGGGGGCTGGGGTGGGCGGGGGTGTCTCGCGTTTGATTCGCTGACCAGGTCATGTGTCCAGTCTATATAAAGGAAATATGTGATGCGGGAGTTCCATTTTTATTTTGGATGTCATAAATTTGATTACTTTTATGAAGTTGTTATAACACCGTACAATGTCTTTTATTATTTAAAATTAATATAGCAGGAGTAAGAAATTGCTTTTGTTTATTCACATATAGTGGCTTGCCAACATTTTTGTGTCTTGAAACACATTACAGAATATAGCAGCTCGTTATAAAGAAAAGAAGATAAATGTTGGTAAACTAATAGCAAGTAATTTTTATAAATACTATATATTTATGTATCTATTTATGCATGCGTACATACAATTAGTACTTTTGTTTGTGAAATGAGCAGGCAAGATAATGCATCAAGAAAGCACTGTTGATGTGGTTTTACTAAAGGTAGGATGCCCTGAATTTATCTATTCATATTTTGTCTCGTGATTTAAAAGCTTTGATGACAGAAAGACAAAAGATTACCTACCTAATACCAACATAGATAGTATACATACAGGCATTCTGCATATTATATCATAAAATAACAGAATGTCTCAAGTTGGATGGGACCCGTAAGGATCACTGAGTCCAAATTCCATATATGTGCCTTCAATATACATCAAAGATATATGTTCATATATCTGTGTACAAGCGTTTAGCTGAAAGGAAATATTTTATAGACTTACCTTACTCTTCTTCTGATGACTGTTAAGACTTGTATACTGTCACCAAGCCGGTATAACATAGTCACACAGTACTCAGTGTATCTTGGTATTGTTTTAATAATATTCCATATAATGAGGTCTTTCTACATGGCATGCACATCATTATTCTTAATTTTTAGTTACTCTTTATTAGGAATTCTTACCTTACTTTGAGAGGACGTGTTTTGTCCTGGAAGTTAGTTTATAATACAGCTTCCAGTTGAAGTTTGAGATGCATAGAAAACCTGGGGGCAGTGCTTTTTGTTTTGTTTTGTTTGGCTTATTTATTTATTTATTTTTATTGCCTGTGAGACTATCGCCTGAGAGATTAGTGGAAGGAATTGTCATTGATTGATGTTTGAGCTCTAATTGTTTTTTATTCATTTCCTCTATATTAATGTTAGTGATACCAAGTTGTGATATTCATGAACGCTGACACACAGTGCAACAAAAAGACTGAAACTATTGTAGCTTATTCTGACAAGGCTAACGACGATAATATAGTTTCCTTTTAAAGATTTTATAGTATAACTACTCCTCTATTGTGATGAAAAATTCTGAAACACGAAAACAATAAATGCTTTTTTGAGTGCAGTCTCATTGTGACGTTTGCATGTGTTGTTTGTGTCCATCTGCTCTCAGTGAGCAGTAGGCTGATGTGCCTGTATCAAGGAATGCCTCACTGTGACAATTAGCTGGTGTAATAGTAGCTTTGAAAAATGTCTTATGCTGAAACGTAGTTGGTATTTTTATTCAGTATGGTTAAATATTCATTAGTTTTGTTCTTTTTGATACTAAGAAATTAGGTCATGAGAAACAATAGCTGGAAAGGTAATTTTTGATAGAGCAGTCGAGCCAACTGTCTTGCAACTGACTACAAAAGCACAATAAAAGTTTGTGATCTCTGAAGTGGTATCATTTATTTGGCATGTTGATTTTTTTAGACCCCGAGAATTATAGACCTGCCAGGTGTTATGAAGCTAGTGTTTGTAGTCTTTATTGTGTTTTATCATGTAATGCAGGGTTATGATACATAAAAAGTTCAAGTCAATATTAATAAGATTGTCTCCAAATTAAACAGTAGGTGTTTAAAAACTTTTTTTTAAACAAAAAATAAAAGTAACTGGGAATAAAGCAATTGACAAGGAGTATTTCTGTAACAACTGCTTCAAAGTATGCAAATGTGGAACAGCATTGCAATAGTACAGGTATTTTCTTCACGTTGTAACAGACTGATTTGTTCAGAATACTGCCTCCAGACCATGCAAGTCTTATCTCAGTTTGTATTCACAGTGTTGACACACGTATATCATAATCTCAGTCATCTGAAGAATGTGCAGGAATGGTGAATGCGATTGTTTTGGGGTTTTTTGGTTTGTTTGGTTTTGTTTTGTTTTTGTTTTTGTTTTTGTTTTTTTCCCCAGCCTTAGTTTGTTTTATTATCTCTATGCTTAACTGTTCTATCTATCTGTCATAATCATATATTCTGTGATAAAAAGAGATTCCTTGTCTCTGTAGGTGGGTGCTTATGATGTGTCCACACTTCTAAAGACTACTGTTAGTAATTCCTAAAGCTCTTAGAGAAGTGATTAGGGAGTCATGATTGCTCACAAATTGAGTCTTTTTTCTGCTTGACACTGATCCTGTGATAGTCTCCCCACTTAATCCTCACTAGCAATTTGCCTATAGTTGCAGCTAACAGGAGGTGATTAGAGGGGAGTTGCCCACTGCCTTTTTACTTCTGTTGTAGTGGCATGTTAGACAGAGGCTAGTGAATCAAAGCTGTTTTCCTATTAACTCAACACCTCCTAATGCATTAGAGCCACTTTTATCTAATAACAGTGTTCAGCTTCTAGCGCTATTTTAATGTTACTTGGTATTCCTTTTAAACCATCACAATGAGCATTTTTAAAATTAGAGAACAAAAAGCGTAAGCAGAATACCCAAAGATGAAAGCAAAATAATGAAGCTAACAGGGTTTCAGCTTTCATCAGCGCATGCATGTAGCCCCGATTAAAATTACAGAGAAATTTTTTCCCCTGCATCAATAGGCAAGTAGACTCCACTTTCTCTAAACATGACTTTAACTGCAATCCTGGTGGCAGGTGACTGATGTAATACTTTTGAAGTGATAATGGAATACATTTACAAGTGAGAACAGCACCATAAAAGGGTGATAATGAAGAGTTAACTTTTCTAAGTATTTGTTACAACGGAGAAGAATATGAAGGACCTGAGTGAAAAACTCTAAATATTTACTACTATTTATTTTGATCCTCCTGTAAAACACATCAAGGGTTAGTTAGCATTTGTTATTGTTAAGTATCTTTACCCTGAAGCCTACATTCTCTGGCTTTTTAAAGTTTTATTTTAAAAAACTTTACACTGTTTTGTACTTTACTACTTTTTGTCAGACTTCCTAATTATTTTAGTGGGTTTTGTTTGGTTGGTTGGTTGGGGTTTTTTTGTGTGTTTGTTTCTTTGGTTTTTTTAAAGAAACTATAGTAATGGATTAAAAAGACCTCTGTAGTGACTTAGGTTTGCTTTTTGAAGTCAGTGAATAAATGTCCTTTTTTAAGATTCAGAGCCTGCACCAACTACAGTGCATATATATGTAATGTTTTAGACACAATTTCTTGGGTTTACAGAGTCTGTCACTGGGCTGCATGTTAAGCATGTGTTTATGGTACATGGACTGTGACTGAGGTTACCATCCAAGTTAATATAGCTAGTTAAGTGCAAAAATAAAGGTGGCAGTTAACAAGAGCATCTCTCTTAACTGCTGGATTGGTTGAGATGCAAGAAACAAGAGGTAGCATCTCTAGTTACTTCCCGGTTTGCCTAACAATCTGTCATTTAGACTTCTTTATCTCCTTTCTGTTCTTGATGTTAATTTTACTGATGATAAAGGTATATTTCAGGAACACATTATTGAATATATTCAAATTTACATGCTTTAGTGTATATAATATAAGCAGGTTGTATTTTAACATGTATCAATGATTTGAAGTGGTCTGCTAAAATACAGGAGAGAATATATTAGTTCAGTGTTGGCTCAGGCTAGCCAGCTCATCCCATTAAGGGACAGAGAAGCCTCAAACATGTCAACTGTAGTCACAATTCCCTGTTTAATTTGATCCTACAGGACAAGAACATACAAAACTTTACAAAGTTTTCTTCTTTTAGGTTGTTGAGAGATTATTTCATATGCAGTACACCTATAGGTAGCTAAATAAATGCATCTGTCTATCCTGAAATCATAGAACATGGGCCATAGCTTTTGAATTTGTCACAGGTCTATCGTGTATTTTGTCAGTGTTTCTTCAAGTACACAGCTGCTCTAAAAGCAATAAACATTATTTTGCTCTGTGTCAGAAGGCTATTTTCAAGCTCAGGCTTTTTGTAAAGAGAAGTTCGAAGTATGGAAAAATTCTGGTGACAGTCTTTACACCTCTGTTTGTTTGACTGGCAAAAGCAGATAGGGCAGTAGCAATAATCTAAACCGGGTCACTTCAAAGTAACTATTCCTCATTTTTAATTTTACATACTGCTGTTGTCCTGTCTGGAGCAGTCAACTATGTAGAAAAAGCATCCCTGTTATAAGGTGTGCCAGTCCAATAGTTCTTATCTTGTGTTAAATCCTTGGAAGGCTATGGTTGGATCATTAGGGAATCCAAGGTCTAACTGAAATCTGTTATGGAACCCATTTTGCAGGGAACGTTTTGATGAATTCTGTTACCTTCTAGTCCTTACATTTTGTCTTCAATTATATGTTGTGTTTCTCATTTTTAATATGGATGCAAAAATATATCCCATAAATTTGCATAGGGAAGCCAAGTAGTAACACCTATCATTTGTCTTCTTTTCTTAGAAATGGAAGATGGATGAATAAACTATTTTCTGTTGTAAATTAATTTGTGTTTTTCTTTATGCAGCAAATAACTAAACATTAAAGATTATGTAGATTCTATTACCTAGAAGCTGCATAGCTTCCAGTCTTTTAAAGCCATAAGCAAAAATGCCTTTCAGAACTATTTCTGAATTGTTTCTCATGCTTTTTGAAGGTATGAGATGCAGAACTGTAGAAAATGTCTGTAGTCTCTTCACAAGACACATTGCTATAAACTGCTGCCTGATGGGGCATCTGTCTTCAGAGCTGTAGGACTGCTTAATATCCAGGACTTTAAACTCTGTTTATTTAAGTAATAAGTGTGCCTTTGCTATAAGGTGAAATACTGCCAATTTTTTTTTTTTTTTTTTTTTTAAAGGACACTGAATAACAGGTTTTGTTTCCTCCTCTTCTGTGCCACTTTCATAAAGGAAGGAGGCTCTGATTTTTCTGAAGTGCTACTGAAATACGGATTTTTAAATTTCCACAGTTATGCAGGCAAGAACTATTTTTAGTCATGTAAGATATTAATTATGATAGGATAATGTATGATTTTTGTACTTTTTTTTAACAATAAAGATAATGGATTTATCTAAAAGGTAGATTTCTATATCACTTTAATAGAATTACTTTGTAACTTTGTTCTTTTCTGTTCTGTTTCTTGAGGTAATGGAGGGTTGTAGCAGAAAAGTAGAACAGTTTTCAATTGGTGATTGCAGACCAGAAATGTACAAAGTCCATATAGATACATGGAAGAGTACAGAATTACTGCCCTGAAAGAACAGGACTATTAGTGATGTCACTTAAGGTGGAAAAAAATAGTGTGAGATGGGTGAAATCTCAGATTTCATTATATTAACAGCTTGCTGTAGTTTACCAAGGGATTAATTGGACATTGCAGGATTTTATTCTTTGATCCTCCAGGTCCCTACCTATTCTAATGTAATACAGCATTTCTTCTGGTGCATGCTGTGGTATCTCATGTTTAGGGTGTGGCTAAAGGTGATTTCCAATTACAAGCAAATGCTCAGAACACATTGTGACTCTATGTTAGGAAAAAACTGTGTGCACACTCCCCACTGTCTCTGGCAGGTACACCAAGTAGAAAGGTACAATGACTGCAGTGGTCTTCGGAATGCCTCTGCCCTACATGGTGTCCAGAATCACAGTGAATCATAAGTGAAGCACAGCTCTGTTTCTGGTTGCAGAGATACTCTGGGTTCCCGAGATGTATGGTATTGGCATGCAGTTCCTTTGCATGTCTTCGGAGTGAATCATCTGTTAGCACGTCGATGTTCTAGTTCCTTCAAAGTGCAATTCCCTGTTTCACAGTGACTGTTTACAGTTGGGATGTCCTGCTAGTCTAGTTTGTGATTTTAGGATAAAAATGTGGAAACTGGTAAAGGGAGGAAGAAAAGGCTGCTTTGGTCATTTCTACAGGAGAAAATACAGTTTGGTCTCTAAAAGAAAGATTGCATTGTGTTGTACTGAAGTATCATGAGTAATATAGACATGGAACGGTGACCTTTAGTGTTGTGCTTCATTTTCCTTTAACGGTCAGGCTTTAGTGTACTTGATTGGTCTTGGTTGTCGGGTATTTTTAGTCTCATTACTGACAAAAGACTTTTAAAAATTGCAGTGCAATGAGCAGTTCTGTTTTTGAGGCCCAGACTGTAGTTTAGCAAAGTCAGGTCTGTAATGTTCATGTTACCACAATCATAGGGCTGGGAAGGGAGGACAGGCTTCACTGACTCCATAAATTACATGACACACAGTAACTCAGGCAGATATTTTGTGTGATATTGTGGTATTTTTATAATCAAGTTCTAGAGAAGTAAAAATTAAAGCAAACCAAAGCATTTCTAGAACCTTTTCTGTCTGTAGGCTACAGAGGACAATCATCAAAAATCTGATTTCAATCATCAAAAATCTGATTGAATCTTCTTCTTTTCTACGTCCCATTAGTCTCTTGGGTAGCAGGCTGCTTCTCTCAGGGAGTGGAAGAGTATGGCTCCATACCTCACCCACCTTCCAGGGGAAAGAGACTAACACTGCAAATGAATAAGGAAGTGCTGCCCTTCCATGTACGTCTGTGTTTGTGCATCTGTTCATTGAACCAAATCATGAAACTCATCTGGCTGAGGCTAACCAATTCACCCTGGGTTAATTTAACCTAAGTCAAAATCCTGGTCTTATTCATCCAGAGTCATGGACAGAATTGGGTCAGTAGGTGTAAGAGGGCACTACAGAGGTCAGTGTGGGCTGTTAGAAAGTGCAAGACTGGAACCACCTTTTGGAAACAGTCACTTCTACAATCTTATCACTGAGCTACAGAATTATTAGAGAAAGGACACAAAAAAGTATAAGCAATTGGGTAGTTTGGGGAATGTTTTTATGTTCCCTGGGACAGTAGAAAATATTGTAAAAAGCATCCTATGCTAGTATATATTAAAATCAAGACAGCTCAGAACTGCATTTGAACCTCAAATGTCCTGTTTGGGACATTTTAAGTCCTTTCTTACTTAAATGGCAAAGACAATGTGTTTGGAGAGTGGTCGATGCTATGGAAATGTAGCCTCAACCTTGAAGCTTTCTAATCTAGCTGTTGGCATAGGAGTTATTTATAGGACAATTGATTCTAGCTTTGTTAAAATGTCTGAGAGTTTCTTTGGTGTTGTTTTTTTAAAGCACAAAAAGTTTACCTGTTTTTCATCTAAATAAGTTGGGATGCAGAACTGGGTATTTTATTATTTTTTTTCTTCCTGTTCCTGAAAGTATCTATGGTGTGCTTATATAAGTTGGTACACATAGAAATAAACCCAAATCCATATATAAACAAGCAATACTGACAGTCTACAGCAGAAGTGTATCTGGTGACTGATTTGTGAAGTTCTTTCTGTAAAAAATATCTAAATGCTTTTATGACTTTTGTATTTTCATGTATGTAAGACCCACAGTTCATTAGCAGGAAACTTTTCCTGTCTGACAGTCCATTCTTACCCCTTCCCTCACAGGTGGACAAGTAATATGGTTGGTCTTCAGTGTCGAAGAGAGGGGGAAACACATATTTACTGCTTCAGAATTTTACTTTGTTAAAAAGTCCTCAACACAATGTATTGTTAAGGAGAGATCACATTGTGAAGAACTGGTGTAAAAAAACAAAAAACAAGCAAACAAAAAAAAAAAAGAGAGAGAGAGAGAAACAAAATTGCATAGCCATGCTGACTGTACTAATAATTTTCTACACAAAGGCATCAAGGTCTCAATTTCCTGTCAGCGATGATTCTATTTCTTTACAATGATAGAAAACACCAGATTGCACTGGGATATCATAGTGAGATATAATCACATCTGAAAATGTTTGCTATCTTTTCTTTAATACCTTGAAAAAGTTACTTGGTTTCAGTGATTCTAATATTATTTATGCTGCTTTATATAGAATAGTAAAGGGTAAGCATTTTTGGTTTTGGTTTGATTCCTCTTGCATCAGTTTTGCTACTTTCCTGAGGAACTTTTATGGTTATTTAGGTTGGGGGAAATTTTAGAGATTTGTCAATGTGAAAGTTATGAGCAAAGACTATTCTTCAGCCTCATCCTTTGAAGTCTACCTAAAGATAGCAGGATTTTGGGGGTATAATTCAGCCATTCAGCTGTTAGACTGATAGAGATTTTGCTTATGTGATGGGTTGAATAAAAGTCTCTTTGAATAGGCAGGATAACAGCCCCATGAAGAATGCATTGATCTAAACCAAAATAAATTTCATTTACAAACAGAGCCAACACAGTCTTTGGAGAACTGCTATAATGTGTGGCCACTGAATGGTATTTCAAGTAAATGAGTTTTAATGAGTTAAAATTAATTATTTATTTAATTTTATTAATTTAAATGAGTTAAAATTAATTTTCTGCTCCTGAATGTTTTTACCCTAGACCTGATGACAAACAACATAAAGTTTATGTGTGCTACAAATGGACAATGCAGTGGGGATGTGCAGTTCATAAAAAAAATCACACTTGTATCTGCATAGTGCGTTAGCAAGAGACTCTTGGCTTCTGAGTGTCATCATGAGCTTCAAAAAAAAAAAGAAAAGAAAAGAGGAGAGGTAATAACAAGGGATTGTGGGAAACACCCACAAAAGGTTGTATACCTCAGGAGCAAGTGTATCTGAAGCTCAATATAATTTACTCTATTACTGTGACCATATATACTGTTGTTTATATAAGAAATATTTAAATCACCAGCTGTCTTAAGGGTTTAAAAAAATATAAAACCAGTATCCACTTCAGAAACATGATGACAGCCTTCCACTCCTGGCTGCTTGACTGTGTTGTTTTCATCAGGCTTACTTCTAACACTACAAAATTCAAGGTAAAACCAGCAAGGGTTACTAAATGCATGGACACACATTTATCTCAGGACATCTAAGTTAAACAGCATAGAAAGCTAGAAAGTTTTTATGAGGATTATCATACAGTTTTGCTTTGTTTCCAGATTCTTCATCAGTTTTACATTCAAATTCTAATTATGGATAAAAAGGATAAAACTGCACATAAATCCAAGAATTTATTACTAATATAATTGAAATCTTAAGTATAGTCAATAATTATTAATAGTACTAGTTTAATTTTATTTTTTTCCAAAAAGAAAATGAAGAAGAAGTTTACCTGAGTAATTTATTCTCTACGTTTTAGCAAATGGGGACCCATCTTTTTTTTTTTTGATGATGCCTAGCAGGATTGTGTCAACAAGTCTAGACTTTTCAGAGAAATGAAAGGGGCTTGGAAGCATTATCAATACAGAAGTATGCAAAATTGTGTGATAGTCCTACCTGCTGTTTCAGAGACATTAGAGGTCGTGCTGTAAACACCTCCTGGAAGTCTGTTCTGGCTAGTGTCCTGTTACATGCAAAGTATGTTACATTCTGTAGCAGCTTAGTCTGACAGTTTGACCAGTCAAAGGATTGAAAGTGACATGCATATTTTTTTAAGCATATATATCTAATGTAGAAACTTAAAGAGTTGCCTTTTCCTTCTGTTTTGACTGTTTTGCCTCTCAAAGTGTTTTTTCTATGTGTGTAAAAAAGAAAAAAAAACATAAAATCCCAAACAACAAACAAACAAAAACTCTAACCCTCCCCAAAAAACTCGTGCCAGTTTGCAGTCCTTTAATATTCTATTTGTTTTTCACATCATACCAAGATGTTAATGGTGATTCTTTCTGCCCAGAGATAGGAATGTAACAGTGTTTAGAATTGTCTGCTACATAAAGTCATAGAAGAAATAAAATATATTATCACATGCCTTGTTTATATTTCATCATAACTACTTTTTCTGGGATCGTCTTGACAATAAATGACAAGGTCTTTTCTGTTAAAGGAAAGCCTTGATTAGCAATGTATTGAAGTTGGAATGGACATCCACTACATGTTCTATGACTCCACCTTGATTTCTATTGTCCTCAGCATTCAGGTAACAGATTTCTATTAAACAGCAAGACAAGTCTGTGAGTTGATGCAAAGCAAAACTGAATTATCACAGATGTCTCTTCATTATAGGAAATGATAGCATGGTAAGTAAAAGCTAAAAGTAACAAATAGCCATTCTGTCTGATTTGTCAAAAGGATATGTTTAATTTGCTTTGTGTATGAGCATTTGAATTTTCCAAGTTCGTGGGCTTGGAGAGCACCTCACCATAAACCATCCAGAAGTTTAATTATCTTATTCTGTTAGGTTAAATTACTAAACAGCTTCTTCAAAGATGCTGTTCTGTATTTGAATTAATATAATATGCAAAAATGTGAAAATTGCTCCTAGTATGATACCCAAGAGGGATACGGTGGCTTTGTGGTGTCATATTTTGAGAAATTATTTAAAGACACACAAAAGGACACTGTCAGTCTGTTATTAATGTTAAAAATTGTTGATGTTCTGTGCAGTGTGTTTTTCTAATTAGAGGAAAGCTGTAGAGTACCATTTCCATAATCGACATGGGAACAGAAACTCAGCAAAATTTCATGTATTTGCAGTGAAACTGCTCCTCAGCAACATAAAAATGGCTTTTATAACATAAAGGCTGTAATTAGAATAAGTCAAATCAGTTGGAAACGATTAAAGCCAGAACAGGCTAAGCTGCCTTCTAAATATTTGTCTGGAGATTAGCCCTACTCTTACAGCCCCCGAGAAGCATCTTTGATTTACTTATAATGCTTGACGTGGCAAAGATAATCCTGCAGAAGGCAAATGAACACAAATTTAGATGTGCTGTTAGGCTCTCTTTGTTGATTTGACAGGAGGTAGCATATTGGAAGTGATGTTGGAGAAATGAGTATAGGGTCACATTAGACAAATTGCTTAAGCCCCCCCCCCCCCCGGATCATCAATTTAAATTCTTTTAAAAATGTACTCATTCTTTGAAGCTTTTAGGATGCACTTTAGAAGTCCATGTGGAATAATTTTCTGCATGTCTATGCGACAGCTGATGTGAGTCTCATTGTATTTAAAATTATAGTCCTGAGATGGAACTTTCTGCTTGTTGCTTGTCTGACATCAGCTATTAAAATACAAGTAAAGCTTGGCAGGTATGAATTTGACAAGAAAAGAGATTATGTAAGAACATCAGAATTGTTAATATTAATCAGCTGTTTGTGGAAGAATGGTGATTTATTCTGTACAAGAGTTCTGTTGAAAGAACAAACAAATAAACCAGGCACTGGGTAGCCAGTTACTGACACCCCTTTATTGCACTTTTGATAGCCAGAAAGGAAAAGAGATACAGAAGTAATGCAGTTGATAGATTGTAAACACAGACTTGGGCATTGCATTAACTTGCAGATTTAATGGCGTCAGCAGTAAGTAACTGTTACGAAAGCCAGCTTGTATATTAGTGTTATGAACCTTTATGTTATTGTTAACCCTTGACTGCACATGGTATAATGGTACAGAATGGTGAAAAAATGTTAACTATGTAAAGCTGGATGATATGAAATGAGTTTGAAACATTAATCAGCTTCTTGGTGTAGATCAAATTTGTACTTTGTGTAGTTTTCCTCTCATTTATAATCTCCACAGCATCCCAAACTTTTTGTTTAGCTGGTGAAAATATGATCAGTCTAATGTATTCTCTTACTGAATTTTAAACAAGACCATTAAAACTCCTTTAACGTGCTAAAGTAAGCTTCAGAGAGGGTTTCCATTTCATCTTTACTGAACTGAGGCTATAGCACTCTTTCCCTTTGCACCTCAGTGAGAGGCTGTCAATAATTCAATAGCCATGGCCTTGATGGGCCAAGGCCTAACTTAGACTTTAAACAGAGCCAAGCATCTTGTCAAAGTGTGATGTGCTGTCAATGCCTGACTGATCTATACTGCATGAATTCTCCCTCCGCTCTTGATGTATCCCTGGGAATAAAAAGAAAGCAATTTTAGAAGTAGACCTAGTGTGGAGCACCTGTTTGTTTGGAATTTTTAATAAGGAAAAGTTGTGTTAGTAATGAAGCTCAATGAAGTCACTGCATTTTTGCTTATAGGACCCACACTAAATTCCTGAGCAATAACATTGGTGCGTGATTTGCAGCATCTTCAGGGACAGAAGTCACAGTATTTGTGAATACCTGAGTGCCTTACAGCAAGTTCACTTGGAGCAATGCTTCATAACTAACGACAAGTAACTTTGCTTAATTCTAATTACCTATTTACATCTTTTCAGTTTTATTGATATTATACTATTAACACTCAATATTGCAATAATGAAGCTTTTCCATGGCTATTTGGGGTTTTTTTCATTTTTTTTCCTCCACACAGTAGCTGTCATATTTGATGCATTCATATCCTTTTTAAATACTCTATGCTGAATTTGCTTATATTTTATAATTTATTTGGAAGCTAAAAAATTACTTGTTTTTCTAAGAAAATAGTTCCAAAAAAAGTGAATTAATGTGGTAACTAATTCTACTTCTCTTAGACTTTATACGTAAATGTAAAAGCAGAATTGTATCTAAGGTGTCTTTGAAAAGGTGCAAGAAAGCTTAAAAAAGACTTTACAATTTTTTTTTAACAAACAAAAAACTAGCGTTATTAAATGTATACTTAATTATATTTTTAAATGTTTGAATTTCAGTCCTTGTGTTGCTAAGCTTCTCTCATGATAAAATTTATTGGGATTTAAAAGATAACAGTAACATTGCTATTCTCCCTGTAAATGCATTTATTTTGTCATTGTTTTCTTTACAAATCCATGGGTTTTGAAGTTTCCATATCTGCAGAAAGTTTCATGAGACATGTAGGTTCTCAGATAATTTTTTAATAGAGACACAAGAGACTAATAGAAAAATAAATGAGAACCTTTTAATGTTTTAGAAATGCTGAAACCTTGTGCTAGTGGATTTGATAAAAGTCAGGTTTTTTGTAAAGCTTGTTATATGTTTTAAGTTTAAATAGCACACTCTCTACTTTCTAATTTTTCAGAAAACTTGAATTTTAATATTTGCTTTGCCTTGATGATATTGTAGCTTTCATCCTTGATGCAGGGAAGCAGAGGAAACAGGCTGTAAAACATGGTTGATAACGTTTCTTAACTAAGACTTTATTTTAATGGTGTGGGTGCCTCTTAGTCCAGAATGTAAACTAATTGAAGCTCCCACTGAAGACTGTTGAATGGCAAGACAGATTTTTCACTAAAACCAAAATGATCAAAAAAGCTACTGTTGTTTTCCTGTTTGTGAAATTGTTCCTTAAACTACCCATTAAATGGTCCTACTCCATTTTAGTGCAAAGAAAGACTGGTTTGCTTAACCTACAGCTGAGAATTGTGTATAGGACCGGTGGTCTTCACTGGAGTTCACGTTGATGCTAGAGTAAGTAATAGTAATACCATATATTGATCAATTAGGCAACAACCTTTGCATGAAGCAAATGTCACACCCCATCAGTTTACCTATGTTGCTTGAGGTGCTGAATACTTATTGCACTTGACAATATGCTGGATTAATTATATTGGTGCGACACTTTTCATGGCAATGATCTTTTTGTTAGAAAAGCTGTGCATGAGAGAGCTGATAGTCTTGGCAGTGTCACGGATCATGACTACAATTCATATTTTGGCCAGTGATCTTCCAAATAATTAAACCTTCCAGATAAAGTACTTTTGACTCTGAGTGGTATTTATACAGCAGTAAAGAAAGCCAAATAATCAATTTTTCTACTTTGACTTTGAAAGATGCTGTAGGCCTTGATGCTGTGTTGCCTTGAATGATGGGCTGAAAGCTGTGAATGGGATTGTTAGGCACCGTCATGAGATGAGCAGAGAATGAACTTGACAAAAATAATAATATGTATCTTATAGGTAGTGCTGTGTATAGATTTCAAGCAAGGTGAAAATACATAATCGAATATGAACATGCTTGCAGAAATTTAAGTTTATAAAGACACTCCTCTGAGATTGGAGTGATATGAGGAGCTTTTTCATTCTCACAGTTGTTTACATACTTGATGTAACTGTTTAAGTGGGCAAAGAGAATTTGGTTGGATTTCAACAGATGATCTGTAGAAGGATTAGGACATGCGTCTTGTCCAGACAGTTCCTTCCTACCTCAAATTCAGTAAAGACACTCCTCAAACATATAATACATTATCTGGGCATGTATCTATAGCTGTATAGTTGTGCCATGCATGTGACAGTGATTTTGGTTAGAATTAAGCTCTTCTAAGGCCGGTTTCAGCAACTGACTTTTGAGAATGTGTCCCTGTGAGGCTTTCCTTCTCCCTCTGTACAAATTCACAAACAGATACTGGTGCAGCACTTAACTAGCTTTTGTCATTAGAGGTCTAGGGGTAGAAATCCACCCCTTTGTGGACCTTTATAGTTCTCTTTGTTATGTGCCAGAAGTTGGGAAACTTTCAGTCACCCCAAGATATTTTGATCACCGACCTTCAGACCTGTGCATAGCTGATTTTCAAATTCTGTTGTCTGAACACAGGCATCTCAAATTGGGATACTTATTAATATGCCTAACTTTAGTCATCTAATCGAGAAGGAATTTGCAAGGTTTCCCAGATAGTGCTCATGGCAAAAGTAAGGATCATTTCACTTGGGGACTTTAGAAAGTGACAGGAAAGGTAAGCAACTTACAACAAAAAAACTACTTTATTTAATCAATATTTATTATGAGACAGACTCCAGGGAGAAAGGAAATCCTTGCTGTTTTGTTTTTTGGGGGTTTTTGGGTTTGGTTTTTGCTGTTGTTGTTTGGTGGGGTATTTTTTGTTGTTGTTTGTTTGTTTGTTTTGTTTTGTTTTGTTTTTCTTTTTTTAATTTTATATTCTTGGGTATTTTAGGTACCGTAGGTGCTAAAAATACCAAACACACTTCTGCATGACTCTCAGGCATGTTTATCTACTAGACTGAATCCTGCACATCTTGATTTCTCTTCGGATTTTAGCATGAGTTAGTTGTTAAGTATAGGTACCTTTGGCTAACGTAACAAGAGAATCCGCTAGGTTGTCTGATAGCACCTTCCAGTATAGAACCATCTAAGCCTTACAGATGCACAGAAGTGTGTTAGCTTTGGTGTACAGAAGGAACTGCACTTGTGAAACCCTGGGTGTAGCGTAAGTTTGGAAACAGCCTTGCTTACTGTACAAAATCATTAGAAGCTCTGTATCTGGGAAACACAAGAAACTCGAATGGCTAGGTGAAAGGGAATAAAAATGAGGAGACTCGCAAACTGCTTTTGCTCCAGGGCTGGTTTTAATGAGCTTGTCCCTAATGAGTTGTCCCTGCAACTAGCTTCAGGCCTAAACAGATGAGGCAGGGGTTCTGCTAAATTTTTGATGGGATTTGCACTGGTTTTATGAGAAAGCAAGCAGTACAGAGTGCAAAGTTGTGTCATGAATCTTTTACGAGACTGGATTGTTGTCCGTCTTGTCAATAGGGATTGTAAGACCTGATTGCTAATAGAAGACATGCCACATGCTTGTTGTACTGACAAACTTGAATAAATAAGGTAGCATATATGTCAAGGGAAGATTTGGTTTGTCAGGAGCAAGGACTCGACCAGTATACGATGCTTTCTAAAAATTACTACCATCATAGGTTATTGAATTGATTGCTGAGTGGCGGTGTTTGCAAGTGGATCTAGTCATTTACAGAAACAGACTGGGTTTGGATCTGGGCAGTAAGGCTTACTGTGGCCTATTTAGTGTTTGGTCTAACGTGAAGATAGAATAAAAAAATTCATTCATCATTTGATGCTTTTATGTTCTAAGGCTTGTATTGGTAGTTAAATTTTATTTTTAATTCTATGGATTTGTATTTGCATTTTATTAGCAGTTTGTTAGCTCCAGAAGTAAAATTTTTATTGACCTTCTCTCAATTTGAGAGATTTTTCTTGATGTTTCCAATATGTCTGTTGTTACCATGAAAAGCTATCAACAGAAGTATTTCTTAGGTTTGACTTACCCAACAAGATTTTCTTAGTGGCTTAGGTGGTTACAAAAATGCATGTTAGCAGAGAATGACTCAAACGCCTTGTCAAAAGTAGTGGGGAGAAGAGCAGAACATGATAACATAACGCTGTAGTATTACAGGAGAGAGTGAGTCAAAATACTTGCAAAGACTGGGCTTAACTATAACAAGCTGTAATACATTAAGACATTATAAAGTGAACTCCTTAAAAGACATTTCATATGGTATCAGGTGGAAACAACAGGTCCATGAATCAAATGAGTTGATGAGCATCTGAATCAAAATTTCAAATGTGTTAGCAATGTATTGTGTCGTCTTTGTGGAATACCAGTGTACTCCACCAACGTTTTTTCTTATTGAGATGAACATTGTTTCGCAGAATATATTTGAAGAGTAGCAATATTTAATTTTTGTCTGCTCTCTCGGTTTTTAATAAATGTCGTATATGTTCTGCTGTCACCATTGGATTTTAGAGCCTAAGTCAAGAAGCACACTTTGAAAAATAATATTTCCAGGTATTATAACAGCTCATATCATATTGCTTAACTGTTCTTCCTCAGATAACATCAATACCTTGTAAGTCTTCAACCTGTTTTATCACAGCTCTTTCTTTCTTGCCTCCTGCTGCATCTGCACTGATTTTTTTTTTTTTTTTTACAGGTAGAATTTAAGCCAAATTGTTTCTGCTGAATTTGCCACATATATGCAGTACTATAAACAGGGAATGAATTTAGGAGATTTGGGGAAAACCCGGTTTATTCATTCAGATAGACAGTATAGCTAGTTTGACTGCAGGGAAAGTCTGACGCTCATCTTAAATTTTCAATTCTGTCTCCAAATTAATGTTGGAAAATCCCTGCGGGGATAAAGTTATTTTAAACTTTATCTGGTTCAAAAGCAAAACAGTGGGGAGAGGTAGGTGTCATCACAGATGTATTTAACACTCTCTTCAGAAACAAAA
Source organism: Megaceryle torquata (assembly GCA_024611175.1). Taxonomy (NCBI): domain Eukaryota; kingdom Metazoa; phylum Chordata; class Aves; order Coraciiformes; family Cerylidae; genus Megaceryle; species Megaceryle torquata. Next base: position 103,976 of record JANIJG010002102.1, on the reverse strand, counting down.
GTGAATTCTTTTAGATTAAAGAAAAATCTGAAATTAGGTTTGCTACTGGTCAGGTCATTTCTGAAGAAGACTAGAATAATAAGTTTCTGTTGATAATTTTGATTCATGTAATTTCCTCAGTGTTTTCAAGTACTGCTATTAGTCAGTCCAAACATAAAGATCATAAGCACAGGGCTTCGTTCAGTGCATTCTCTAGGGGAGCACAATGTCAACTGCTCTGAAGGACATAGTGTAACCATACTTCAAGGGAAAAAAACTCTTCATTCACATTATACCCACTTTTGGAGCAGTTTATTAAAGAAGGGAAGCAGCTTTGATTGTCTGTTCATTCTAGTTGCATTGTTGCTTAATGTCATATGTGTGTATTTTTACTCAGAATGTGATAGGTTCCCATTATTTCAGTAGTGGATGCATTTCTGTGTTTGACAGAGAAGTTTCTGTTCCCTTACTGGTGTGGATGGTTCCTAGGGATTTGTGGCTTCCCTGTTAGATCTTGGGGGTTCACTTTTGGGCATATGTGTATCAGTTTGTCATGCCGGAATCTGAAGTTTCATCAGAAAGAATGCCTATGAAGCTTTTGTTGAAGCTTTTGGTGAGATGGGGTGTGTACCCTGTTATATGCAGTATCAAAAATAAATCCTCTTATCTTCCTTAACAGTTTTGATAAAGCTGAAGATAGATACCAAATTAAAAAGCCATTTTTTTCAGAAGAGTTGATGATTGTCGAGGTTCCTAGTCATTTTGAAAAAAGTATACTTTTCCAGGGGCTGAACAGAAACTAGAAACTAATCTCTATACTAAACCTAGTCCTTTTTTTTTTTTTTTTTTTTTTTTTTGTGGGTTTGCTCATTTGCTAAGATAGAAACAAGTTTTACTAACTGAAGATTGTCTTCCTCAATTGCTTGAGTTTTCTGTGGTTTGTTTTTCCGTATGTTCTATATGAGAAATGAATAGTCATTCCCTTTTCTCGTTCGGTCCTGAGATGTCGTCATCATCAAGCAAGGAGGAGGACTGCTTTCCATGCAGTTCTAGTAATTCTTAAATTAATTTTAACAATAAAAATTATGGGTTTCTGTGTTACCATACTATATTTGATTTAGACATGTAATAAGAGGCAGTGATTTTGCACTCTAAACAATAAATAGGTTTTGGTTTGGCTCTTGGATGAACTTTCTTTTCATTCAGAGGAAGTTCTCATGTGAAATTACAGACTGGAAAAATGACAATAAATTCCTTCCTTTTCTCCCTTGCAGCATTAAATCTGTAACTGTTGGCCTTTCTGGTACATGAGACTTCCTCTGTTCTCCTGATCAGGACAGAGGGGAGGAAAAGGTAGAGCAAGTGCTTTCTTAGAAACATGTGAAATTATTTTGTATGACCTATATGAATGCCAAATGTACATAGTTTAACAATAATTTAAAAATATTTATTATCCTTCTTTCCTATATGTTTTCCCTCGATTTCAGTATACTTTAAATAGTGAATGCCTGACAGATTTTTCCTAAAAAAATTTTTAAAATCCATTAATTGAAATGAATTAAATAAATACATGCACACATACATGTGTGCGCGCGTGTAGGTTGTGTATTAAATTTAAAGAAGTATACTTTTGGTGAAGTCATAAAAGATTTATTTCATATCTTAACATTTTCATGCTGTAGTTTTACTCTGGTGCACTTGATGTGGCTTATGACAAATTATTGGACTGACAACATAGAAACATTGTTTGTCTGTAAAGTAGGTTGGCCCAGAGTGAGTCTTTTCTCCTCCAAGCCAGCTTAGTTCAGTGTTCTCACGGGACTCTTCAGTTAATCCCATTGCACTATGCTCAGTTGATGGCATTTCTACTCAGAGAAATACATAGAGGAACTGGAAATGTATAGGAATTTTTAAGTGGCTGAGGGTATGGAGAGTGGTCATCAACCTCCTTCAGATATATCAAAAAGCTGGTAGGTTCACTTGATAGGCTGAGTGAAGCAAGAACATAGATAAATTTGGGTAGTGCATCTGAGTTTCTCCTGGTGACTGCTTTTCTCAGCATTATTCCCTGAGAGAGTGTCAGTTTTATGAGGCAACTCGATGTATTAAAATAACCCAGTTATTTGAATACTAGTAAAAATGGGTGTTGTGATATTGAATATGAAATAAGGTTTATTAACTTTATTAGCTGATTTTCCTTCCTTACTTAGAACAGGCTCACTGAACAGTACCCTTTAAGTGTGCTATATGCTCACTCCATCACAGCTATACACAGGCTCTACCAAACACTTATCTGTTTCAGTTGAGACCACTAGCCAGACCTCCTCCTCACCTCCCAATTCCCTAATCTAATCTAACTCTGTGGGGTTTATGGGGGTTCATTTAAGCAGCAGAAGCTGTGCTATAATTGTTACATGTGCCAGCAGCAATTTGTACCATCTGGGTATGAAAAAAAGAGACTAGTACTACCACAGAGAAAGATCTTTATTCTATTACTAAGCCAATATAATTCAAGAGCGGCTGCAGAGCAATTGGAAACTGAGAAATGGGCAGCTATGTAGTTATAGTGAAATGTCAAAGTATAATGAAACAAGGGAAATGTACTGCTTCATGATATGAGCCAAGTTACAAGCAGGTGGCAGCAGTAAATATGTATATAAATAACAATATGGATGAAATGTCAAGGTTTCCAGCTGGCTTTGTAAAGGCATTTCAGGAATATTATACTTAGAGTAACAATGTAGTTTGACAATTTAATACAAATATGTATCACTTCAAAATGCATATATTTACATTAGGGGCTTAGGTATCCTCAGGTTTTATCACGCTTTAAATTTAGCTTCTGGCCCTATCTTTAGTTAAAACAGCCTAATAGTTTGTGAAACCTCAAACTGTACTGTATGTTTTATGCGAGACTTGCTTCTGTCTGACACCTTGTTATGCTACATAATGAAACCCACGGTGTTTATACCAGTATATTTTTGAAAATGAATATAGACTAAGACAGCTTGTGTATAATGTTACAGAGCCATGGCATAGAATAGTTTGGGTTGGAAGGGACTTTAAAGATCATTTAGTTCCATCCTCCCTGCCATGGGCAGGGACATCTCCCACTAGACCAGGTTGCTTAAAGCCCCATTCTGCGTGACTTTGGACACGTCCAAGTTTGGGGCACCCATGTCTTCTCTGGGCAATATGTGGAGATATGTTTCAGTGCCAAGCCTGTAAACTTACATATGATGAAAAAAGCAGTCATGGGCTTTGCTGGCTATGACAAGATCACACAAACTTACCTTTCAAACCAGAGAGCAAAATTTTTTTCAGTAGATTCTTTAGGACATAGAATCATAGAATGTAAGGGGTTGGAAGGGACCTCTAGAGATCATCAAGTCTAACTCCTCTGCCAAAGCATGATCATCTAGGGCGTTTTGCACAGGAACACATCCAGATGGGTTTTGAAAGTCTCTAGAGACTCCACAACCTCACTGGACAGCCTGTTCCAGGCTCCATCACCCTCACATTAAAGAAGTTCCTCCTTATGTTGAGGTGGAACCTTCTATACTCAAGTTTATACCCATTGTTCCTTGTCCTATTGCTGGGCACTACAGAAAGAGACTGGCCCCTTCTGTTTGACACCCACCCTTCAGATATTTATAGATATTAATAAGGTCCCCTCTCAGTCTTCTCTCAAGACTGAACAGCCCCAGTTCCCTCTGTCTTTCTTCATAGGGGAGACTCTCAAGTCCCTTAATCATCCTCATAGCTCTCTGTTGGACTCTTCCCAGTAGATCCCTGTCTCTCTTAAATTGGGGAGCTGAAACATTTTGGTCTCAAGTCTAAAGTTCTAGTTTCCACTATCAATTCAATTCAATGATACTATCAACTTTGAAGAAAGTTCTCTATGATCAACATTATAAAAGTTTTACAACAGAGCATCAAAGAAAAAAGAAGAAAAGGCATTTTAAAATAGATTTTTTTTTTTTTTCGTTTAACATATGGCAGTTCATACCTCCTCATAAAGAGTTCTGACAGAGTCAAATGCAGGAGGAGGAGGAGTTCTAACGTATGTTTCAGAAACTTTCAACTCAAGTATTCGTAGCTAAGTTGCAAGCAGTGAGGAAGTCACAAATTGATTAGAGAAGTAGGTAATAAGGTAAATGACCTCTTAACAAAGCCCTCAAAGTGAGATGTGTTAACAATTGTTAGACAGAGCTTACATTTTATTTACTGTAGATTCTTTAGAGAGCAGCGCTAGCATTGCCTTGGGCTCCATTATGTGCCCTGAAGATAAACTTACTACGTTTACAGTCCAGCATTTTCTAAGCATGAGATGAACACGTTAAACTGTTTTCAATATAGTGATAAGGACGAATTAGACATATACCAAGAAGTAGGACATGGGGCTCCAACTGTAATCAGTACAGATACTTTTCAAAGTCAAATAGTGAAATTATGAAGTCCTTAGAATTAGAGATTACCAATCCACTAACAGTAATTAATACAGTAGGTGCTGATGGGTTACAGACTGTGATTGTCAACATCAACTTAAAACCAGTTACTGAGTTTTTATAATTAAAGCAAATCGCCTTATAATGCATAGTCACTTAAGCACATCTGTTACATTGATGTATCACTAGTTTTATGGACCTGGATTAATTCCAGAGTAAACAGTGAGCACTCTGCTGAAAGACTGTGAACATAGATACAAGTCATTCATCTAGAAATTCCCAAGCATAATTTGCCAACAGGCTAAGTGCCTCAAGTATTTTATCCTTTTTGATGTAGCAAGATGCTAATATTCTCAATGCTGTAATACTGAGGATGGTTGGGGAGAATACAAGTAAGGTTTTTTCTTTCATTACTTAAGGTTAAATTTGCTTCCCTCTAATATTGAAATACTGTCCATCCTAAAGATGTCCATTCTAAAGATGTGCTACGAATTTATGAGGTGTTACGAATTTGCTAACAGTGAAAGCTACAGTTTTCCAGAATGCTAATCATCCAGTATACAGATACCCAACAAGGTGTATATATATCTCCTAAAATTAACTACTTTGCTTTTATGGTCATGGTATTGTTAGGACATAAAAAGAGTCTTAATTTTTGTTCAGAAAGTCACACACGGTAGTAACAGGTTCAAAACTGCAAAACAAATTTTGGGGTTTTTTTGGTATTTAATGCATGCTAATACTGAAAATATGCCCTGAGATGCATTAATTAAATTGTGGCAGATAAGCCCTTTTATCAAGCTCTTTTTTTGGTGTTCAGAGAGTTCATGAAACATTTCTGGGGTTTGAACTGTTTCAGTCCAACAGCAGTTTCTTTTGTTACTGGTGCCTATCAAATGCAAGAGCAGGGAAGTTTCTCTCTGTTCTTTATTCAGGCCCCAAAATGATAGCAAAGAACAGTTGAGCAATAAATGATTTCTGCAGGTTGGTGCTACTACATGGAGAATGTAACTGTTGTTAGAGGAAAGAGTTTTAAAATTGATGCTAAAGATGCATGAAAATCTTACTTTTCTGGAAATTATAGAACATCAGATTAAAGAAATTAAACAACAGGCAATTACTGCTGAGAACAAAAGACAAATCCAAGGAAATTTCTAGAGGAACTTACTTCAGTAATCCTGTTACAATTCTAAAAGACTAACATTTTACATACTGAATTAAATCCTTGGATCACCATACAACATGTAAAGATGGCCAAGTGGGAAAGAGAATCACCCTTACGAGGTCAGATGCCTTCTATAGAACTAGAGTGAGGAAGAGCTTGGAAATTATGCAAATTAAAATGCAGTAATTCCAAGATTTCATTTCCAGGTTGCAACCTTAAGATGAAAAGGAGTTGGTGTAGAAGAAAGCTAGCGCGGAAGAAAAATAGTTCCAGTTTAAGTGCCATATGGGAATTATTCCATTATGGGTAAATGCAGACTAAAAATTGTGGGTTCAGCCTAGCAAAAATGAAGAATAAGTAGTTAGGCATAAATATAGGTTTAACTATAATCACATTTTCATCTGTTGTTAAAATAATTGGGATAAATTTATTCTGCAGCTTCCCACTACTTGCATCTAACATCTACATCCAAATGAGTAATACTGGATCCATGCCTAAGAAGAAAAGGATAATGTCTTCTACAGAGATTAGTTTGGGAATTTTAGGCTAGGTATGGATGCAGACCACAACCTTGCAGCCAAGCAATGGGAAAAAGATCAGAAAGCTTTTCAATTTAGAGTATGAATTTGGAATCTGAATCTTATTGTTAGGTAGAATAATCCTCAGCGATCTACAGACAGTGAAATTTAGGAAAATTTGGATCATTATCTGAAGTCCAGATGTCTATTACATTATTTGCAATAACCGTGGGTCATGAAATGTTAAAGGAATTTTGATTTTTGAGAATTAATGTACTTTTAGGATTATGTAGCTTTTATATCAGCAATAATTACTTTTAATTGTCCCGTATTTCATCCAGGATAATATTTTTTTGTCTTGCACTCTGAGGAGGAAGAGTTAATATATCTTTTCTGGAATTTTATCACAGATCTGTAAACCCTAAAATTATTCTTATCAACTGGGAATTAATTGTATAGCAATAAATGGGCAGATTTTAGTCCAGTTCTTAATGGACATATATGAATCAATTGGAAGTGTAATTATCTTCTATAACATACCAAAGATGTGTTGTAGATGATTCTGATACAATTTCTGCTTTTAGGTACTCAAGTTTAGCTTTGTAGGTTTCTGTATATCATACCTATATATCATTTGCATGGATATGATACTGGGACAAACACAGAAATTATGATTGGGCACTTCTGCTTTTGCCTTGGTAGATATGGTGGTATTTTGGATATAAATAATAGATATATAACATGGTTATATTTAGGTGATATATACAGTACTTGCTACTGCAAATTTTGTAGTACATTAGAATCTACTCTTCTTTCAAAGTTACCAATGGAATACAATTGCTAATATAAAGTCACTAGTGGAGATTTGTGAGTGTCATAAATTTTTATCTGTTTCTGTGGTATTTTTACAACTAAGTATTAAATAAGACACGCTTGGAATTCAGTTTAAATGAGTGCAACATACAGATCAAAGGAGAAAATGCTCTCCTTAAAGGACAGGTCATTGCTTTTTCCTAGGAAGTGATCAAAGCTTGCTTCATTGAAACAGTGGTTAAACACTGCTGCAGCATGCCAATGCTTAGGTTTCTTTTTTTTTTTTTTTCTATGTCTTTTTGCTGTATGCCCTACAAGGACAGTGAAGGTAGACAGCTGAAGGACCTCCTAGAAGAAAGGACAGCATGTGTGGCAGAATTCCCCATGAGGTTCCATCACATTGGTTTAAACATTTCATATTCATATTGAGTCTCTTTTATGCTAGTTTTATGCTGATTATACCTAGAGGCCATTAAATGTTCTAAGATACTTTGTGTTTGTACTTTTGAATGCAATGCATGGTATGAAATTCTTTTAAAGAGGTATGTTTGACATGGAGCATGAACAGATTAAAGTGAATGTGCTTTTGTAAACTTACAGAAGTTGAGGGTGTCTCTTTTTGCTCTTTTAACTCTCAACTCCTAGATGTAATTTATATCTCTGAGGTAGGGAAGATGGGGTAGATTTTAAAATACCCGTTCCTGGGACTTCTGCTTTTGCTGTTCTGAATTATAAAACCACAAAAGTTTGTACAGATGATCATGTTTGTTCAGACAGTCCAAAATATGATTTTTAAGGAGTATGCTTGGATATCTACAGCTGCTGTTCTATTTTATTATATTCTGAATAATTAATTAAGCGACATACTGGAGATAGGAAGTTAAAATAGAAAGGAGTACTTAACAGAGTCTGATGTCAATAAACTAGTGTATGTTACTGAGATTTCACATAGAAGATAAAATTTCTTCTGTAGAGAGAGAGAACAACTTGTTTGGAGTATATGTGAAATTAGAAAGAAAAAATAAATTCATAGAATTTTACTCTTCAAAGCACTTTAGAAGCTGTAATCATGACAATATACATGATTGAGAGATAGGTAACCAATATAATCACTGTTTCTTCAAGGAGAAGAGACAGGGATGGGCTCTAGGCAGTGCAGTGGATCGTGCCAGAAATGATCTGAAAATTCTGGAGTCCTTCACTCGTTCCATGCCTGTAAGACCAAGACAATCCCTTCTTTAAAGTGAAGAAATATAAGCAAAGAATACACAAATACTCAAATAATATGTTATTTTCAGGTTGTTTTACAGCACAAACGTAAAATAAAAATGCTCTGAGGTTTATTTCTGTTACATGGGCAGCATACACCATTTGACAACTTGATCGTTTGGGTTAGAATTGCTATTGTTCTAAAAAATCCTGTTTAGGATTTCAGAACTGCTAAACCAAGTCCTAAGGAGATAAAAACCTTGTTAAGCTGAAGACAGCATTCCCCATGTTAACCTGTTTTAAAATGTTTTTAATAACTTTGGAATTGCTGTTCTTTAACATTGAGAATGCTTAAGGGATTTAACTTTCTGGAGTGCAAATGTTACTTCTATGGTATGGTCAAACGTCTAGACCAAGAGGGAATTTTGGTTAATATCTATAAATGAGTACTGGATCCTACTTTCTTGTGTGCCCCTGAAGAGCTATGTGCCCTTGAACAAGTTGTGAAACCTCTTCATGTTTCATTTCCCATCTTTGAAATGGGTATATTTATTTTATTATTTATTATTAACAGAATTAGCAATTCTGGCAACCCACGTAGAGATGGTTTAAGACATTGCTGACTTTTTGCCCTATCTCTCTGCCAGAAATGACTGTCCGCTCATAACAAAGTTCATAGATGAAGCAGTATACACACTTTTAACGGTCCGATTTATACCCTTGGTGACAGATGACTTTGTATCACACCAATTTGTGTTTTAGAGTTTGACTTTGGAAGTGAAGTATTTAGGGACTTAATTCTGATTGTTTAACTTAGGCTGCCATCATTTTGAGTTTGGTTGAGTAGTGGACACACCACCTATTTTTCAAAATCAGCTTTGGAAGTAGTTATTCTTCACTTTGAAGAGTGGGTCAGGCTGCTGGGAGCAGCAGGCTCCTAAATATCCCTGGCATTCAACTTGGGACCAGAGAGTCAGCACTGTCAGCTGCCTGTGCTGCAGGGGAGGCAAATGCACCCAAATGGCTTGGATAGAGATTTTTCTCATGCTCTTCCTATAAAGGATGACATATCCTTGAGGGATATTCAGCAACCAGGAAGAGGAAACATGTAAAATGGAAATCTACAGAGTGGGAATCCAAAATAGAAACTCTGTACTTGTATTATTATAGACAAGCTCTTCTCAAAAACTTTAGCAGACAGGTACAGAGATAGAGGTCTGTCTTTTATATCACTAAAGCCAGCAGGAAACATTTTAGAACATACATAATTATTTCAATAAAATACTGAAGTAGTGACACAACAGTCTTCTGTTGTGAAATTATGGATATATAGGGCATTTGATGCAGGTATTTGCATTAGTGGCATATTCAGAATGTAAGTATTTTTGGTGGTGTGAGATGGCTCTGGGATCTAATTAGAGAACTTACAAACCCTGCTAACAAGCACAAAAATGCAGTAGTGCTCTTATGACCTACAAAACTGAATCTTTGCATGATAGATTCTATGGGCTATTGAACTTTTTGAGAATCTTTCATTTTTCCTTCTTGTCGCATGCACCCCATTCCTTTACATTCAGTGTTCATTAACTTTAGGCATGTTCTTGACTGATGTCATCTCTAGAGAGATTATAGTTCTCACATGTATAGTTCTTGTACTTCCCATTGCACGGAAAAGTAGATGGATAACTGTGTCACACCAATTTGTGTTTTGGAATTTGACCTTGGAAGTGAAGTATTTAGGGACTTAATTCTGATTGTTTAACTAAATGCTAGGCTGGTAAGTCTGAAGTGCTTCATACAGCTGAAAACTTAAATTCTGGGCACTTTATTTTTACCTCCATTTTCATCATAAAATCCTTTCCCAAAGGTATCTTGAAGCGCTTTCCAGTAAATATTTGTTTCTCTTGTGGCTAATACATCTCTATTACCACTTTTATATTCATTTGACGTCTCCAGTTCTGCCCTTAAATCTAATATGACCATTATCAGATATGCCTTCCAAGATGCAGAAATGCCAAACAAGTTGAATGGTTCCTTGACAGAGATACATCCTTACTTCTGTATGAATGGTGGGACTTGTCCGTTTCAGTTAGTTACTCATCTTCTCATCTTGATTTTGAGATTTAAGAGAAGCTGCCAACAACAGTGTTTATTTTTGGGGATGAAAGATAGCCATCTCCTAAACAAAACTAGATTTGGGTATCTAAGTAATTTTGGCCATACCATGTGTCACGCCATGGATAATAATCTGAGTTGCATTTCAGACCAGTGGCACTGGCATACTGCTTTTCTGATTCATTTAACTGCCATTTCTTGCAGTATCTTAATAGTAAATCATACATTTTATTTATGACCTTACCTATGAGTATGTTATCCTTAATAAAATCTGTCAATATTTGTAATGTAAACTTCATATGCTACTTTTTCTACCTTGTCGTATATAGCTCTTCTCTGCAATCCCAGATTTTTACAGCAACATAAAACTTTGAACTGGTTAACAAGAATTCAGCCTAACTAGGTTAAAGTATGTTTTTGTTCAGTTTTACCTTTTCTGAGCAGACCCAGTTCAGTCTCTCACAAAACTGTGTTGAAATTGAAAGAGGGTAACAAGCTGTGTCTAAAAGCTCTAGGATTAAGCACATCCAGCAAAAATACTTGACAGATCCTTTGAACATGCTTTTGAACAATAAAAAGAATGAAAATATCCCATCTTCTGTACCTTGCTTTTTACCATCATAGGTACATGAAAGAATACACATTTTGCAAATTAATTTAAATAAGATCCTATGTGACCCACCTTAATTCTATACTAAGCTTGAAATGTATTTTGAATAAAATGGTTGACAGTATGCCAGAAGGCTTGCTTGCAAGCCTTCTAAAAAGGGCATCATTATTTTTTATTTTTCTGTACTTTTATAGGGAAATTAAATGTTGGGTCTCATATCATCTATATCAATTTACAATCATTGTAGAATCTATTAGTCTCTTGTAGCCAGTTACATTCTATTTTAATCCAGAAGGAGAACTAATTTTTAAATAGTACATTTTGATTTAAATTGTGCTGATATCCTACAGGATATTTCTGGAAAAAATGTGCTTATCCACGGAACAGCCTGAATTCTTAATATATTTGTATATAACCATGTAGCCAGTCACCAGTTTATATAGGCCAATTCCTTTGCCATTGCTTCTCAGTAATACAGCTCAGTTGACTGAGAGGAAGTGTCTTTCCTTCCTTAGCCTGGAAGTAGCAGTATGGTTTTGCTATTTATACATTTGCAGTTGTTTTTCTTCTGATCTCTGTAGGATTACAGATTTCTAGTAGGTCCACACATCAGCAGATCTTCCTGCAGTACTTATCTGTACTGTAAGGATAATGGGTTCTCCAGAAATTATGCATTCCCTCTTCACATTCTTGTTCCAACCGAATGCCGTAATAGCTAATAGCACTTTAGAGAAAGCAGCAGTGTATTAGAAAACAACTACATATTATTTGACCGGGGACCATTTTGTAGAATCTGTTCTTGCGAGGACCAAGGTGGCCCAGTGACTATTTCACTGCTGTCATTGCTACAGTCCAGATTTTTACTTTCATTTTCATACTGCTTAGTCTTACCTACTAGTTTACCCATTTTTGTTCAATAATCAAACAAAGATTAAAAGAGAAGAGTTACTCGATAATGTGTTTGGCTTGTGAATAAAGATGTTCATAGAAGTAGCAATAAAAAGTTTAATGACAGAGTAAAAATATAGCTCAAGACAGTGAACTTATTGCAAATTGAGCACTTCATAGTTTTATTTATTTAATATTGAGTTTGAAAATTGTACATTACTGGAGAATATTTTGAGAAGTCAAAATCAGATATATTAAAATCAGGTACGTGATAAGAAGTCTAAACACTCTTATCAATTTGTGAAGTGTAGAGACAGTAAGGAATTACACCACAGAGGTAGCAGAATGGGAATAAGGGTGGAGGTTCCAGCTTTTTCTACAAATAAATGTTCTTATTTGATACTGATGAATGAAGTGTCATCAAGCTCTTGGCTGTGAACAGTGATTAACTGGTACTGTGTGCCCACCTGAAAGACTTGAATTTCACATATATTTCACAGCAGTTGAACAGTCAGCAAATATATTTCAATGTATTGGACAAGCCCATGTGAGAAGGTATGTGTTTGGGCAGCAGCAGATCATCTATGAAACATCTGTAGAAAAATTAGTCTGTTTAATGTTTAGCTGTCTTAATACTACTTTTGCTTTTACGTCTGGTCACGGTTTTTTGACATGCTGCATAAATCTTGTCATGACATTATCATGGGAGATGCTACAACATCTGTGTGTGGTTTCTTCCTGCTCCCACCACGTGAGAAAAAGAACATATAGACAAAAGACTTTTTCTTTGGGAAACATTACTTACTACCTGTTGAAGTGAGGATGAGACTACTTACGCTCCTAGAATTTTCTGTAGGATACTGTTAAGTGAGAGTTAAAAGTATAAGGAGTTTGGGGTTGTTTTTTTTAATAAACTTTTTAAAGCTGTTAGATGTAACAAGACAAAGGTTTACATTTTTGTGGTGCTTTTACTACCAGTGTGCATCACTATATATGTTGATTCTTTTAAAAAAAATTATAAAATTTTGGCAAATTAAATCCGAAAATGTTTTTTTCACGTGAATGGGTGAAAAATATTTTAGAATATATTTTAGAAAGTTTTAAAGGTTATTACTGGAAGCAAAACAAGTGGTCTATTGCAATAAATGCTATAATCTAGAGATATTTGGATGAATATTTTTGTAAATAAAGTCTTTTGTTCCTGATGTCTGAATGAGGCACATGTAGTGCATCTTTCTGACAAAAAAAAAATTTCTGGGTTGAGAGGTACTGAACAAGAATTTGCTTCAGTGAAAAACAGATGAATTTTTAATTATCATGTTTTGGATATAGTTAATATTTAAGTCTTAGACTTTATTTAGACTGCTGTGGTGTCATATTATACTGTAAAGGGCAAACTAGAGGCACCTGCAGATGTTTCTTAAATCTAAGTTTAAACTAAGGTGTCCACATTATTATGATGGAGCAATAGGGGACCTCAAAACCAAAGAATGAGGAATGAATATTTCTTATCAATAGTCTTGCCTCTGTGGTAGCTTTATCAGACAGGCTTTTATTGACTACAAAAGCTGATCTGTTCCTCATGGGTAGAAAGTTTCAGTGCAGCACAGATTTGACTGTACCACAGCCTCCTTTCATGGAACTGAAACCAGTAAATCTCATGTTCCAGTGCTGTGTTGAATGAACCTATCTCCTCCTGTATGCTCTTTGTTATTTGTTTGGCATGCAATGACAAATATTTTCAGTGATCTAATAGTCACTATTACTGATAGGTTAAATTATTTCAGCTGTAGAATGTGTTTTCTATTAAGCAATATTGTACTATTGGTGTTGACTTACTGTAGTAACTCCACAACCTCCAAAATCTGCTATGATAACTGTATATTTTGATCAAGAGATTTAGCTGGCTAAAATACATATGCAAAAATAAGAAACAAGCTAAATGAAAATCTAGAGGTACAGAAACATTTGTTTTTTTGTTTTTGTTTTTTTTTTTGTTTGTTTGTTTGTTTGTTTTAATTAGTAGGTAGATCTTTTATTTATTATGATTTGCTAACTAGGTTCCCAGAAGCCTTTCCTACCCTGCTAACCCAGGTCAGTGTAGCTTTCTTTGCTTACTTTGCATATAGGGATAAATTTAATTCCCTGGATGAATCTGTAGGCGTCACTTAAAGTATTCAAAGAAATAGTCTTTCCAGTGCAGGATGTAATTTCTCAAGAGTATTTATCAGCACATTCTTAAAAGAGGTAGTTTAAGTTGGAAATAATTCTGCAAAATAGCAAGTTCATCTTGTTGAGGCGTGAGGTAAAATTTGGCTTGTTGCCTTGAATATAGGGGAATGCTGAAAAATGAGCTATTTTATTAATTCAATTAATCAAATTAATCCCACAGTAAAATCAGTTATTTCTTTTGTGCTCCACCTTTCCCCTCTCCTGTTTGGTATAGTCTACTGTGTATGGTGTCAGCAAGCTGTGTTGACCTTCATAATTGCATAGCCCTTTCTTCTCAGCCTGGTCACACAGCAAGCACTGTAACTATTTATCTAGGAAAAAGACATTAAAAATGGCATTATGTTTTCTTTTTTTTGTTTGTTTGTTTGCCCGTTTTCAGCTCTGTTTTTTACAGTGAATAAGCAGAGGGAAACAAGGAGAGGAGCCAGCTCCAGGTGACTGGCCAGCTGCTTGTGGATCAGCACCAGAAAGTGCTCCACAGATTGCAATTTCAAACCCATTAATATAATGGATAAAGTCTATGAAGCATTTTAAAACCTCCCTTGCTTATAGTGCTGCATTTTATAAGCTAGGTAACATCAAAAGAATTGGTTCTGGCTCAGACCAACTAATAAAAATGGATAAGGCTTATTTTTATGCTGAATATCAGTAAAAGCATGTGCAGAAGATTACATTTAACATTCTGGCTTTTACCCAGAGCACAACAAAGTCTATCTTATCCCCATCCATCAGAACAGAATTTGATAGGCTTGGAGACCACAGATTTTTGTCTCCTCCTATTGAAGCATGAAGAAGCAGATTCTACTTGCATGTAGATCACGTGAACATGGCATTGCTTACTTTTGCTATTACATTTCCTTGAACAACTATGAAAAAGGTTGTATAATTAGGCTTGTCAATTAAATAGGGTATTTTAAATGATCATTACTTAAAGTTGATATAAAGCTTGAAATGTTGTTGTTATATCTTACTGTACAAGGAATAATGGAAAGAAATGGAAAGTCTGGGTAGTTCCTAGAGTCAGAGAGAGAACAGCATCTTTCAGTAAAAGTCATGCGTAGTTATGTTTGTGCCTATACAGCTTTAATTATTACTAATTTTTCTAGTCACCACATGTTTATTTAAAACTGATTTTTTGGTTCACTAGTCCAGCCTGTACCAGCATTAGCCTCCAGATCTCAACAGCATCCTGTTTATTCTGATCTAGCTTGCCTGACTGACTCCCCAAAGATAAAATTCACTAAGTGAACTTGACAGATTCCAGGCTGTCTCCATATGGCAGGGACGGGGCTGCGGCTTCAGGATCTGCCTGGGATTTAAAAGCTGCTCTCACCTTATTAAGATGGCAGCAGTTACGTGCAAGTCGAGTTCACAGGGGCTTGTTTTAATTCTTTTGGCCTCTGCTTGAGACCGATCCATACCATTTTTTGTGCATGTGAATTAGAGAAGCACCAGAAAGATGACCTTTCTTTTTCAAACATTACTTATATCAGTAAGAGATCAGAATTGAAAATGCATCTGTACTTCAGTTGTTGATAATTTTTTTAAAGAGGAATGTGTACAGTGTGGCCTTAGGTGCTAAATGGACCAGACCACAAGGGATTTATGAAAAAAAGCGATCAAACATTGTGATTTTATTTCTTGCTGTGTCTTTCTTCCTTTTTACCTTGTGTACTAATTGCTAATCTGTTGTTTGGTTTTTAGCTATTAACAAATTAGTATTGCTTTCCTATATTAAAAATGTCAAACCTATATTTCAGTAGCAGCAAAATATTTCTGAACTGAATCGCAGTGAGCATTTTTGAGAATTCAGACCGGCTGAGGAGCTTTCCCTGCATGTTTAAATCTGTGCTGTGTGTGGCAGATAGCTAAAATCAAGCACAAAAAAAAGGGCTTCTCATAAAGTGACTGAATGTAAATGAAAGAAAATACTGCTGGAAACAAAAGCACTATGCATAAAGTAAAATAAACAGCTTTAATTAAAAAAAAGCTTATAAGATTTTTTTTAAAAAATCATAGTGTTAGATCCATTTTCTGATTTGGTTTGGTTTTTTCCCGAGTGAGTTTGGAACATTAAAGTAATTTACTCTGGGTTTAAGCAGATCATCCTTAAAATTGCAATATTAGCAAAAAGAATTTGGAAAAAGTATACAAAATATCTTAAGTGGTTAGTGCTCGGTCTATAAAATACAGGCATAGCAAAATAGAGCTGATGAAGAAATAAGTTTCTATTAGAGTTGCTGTATTGGGATTGATGCAATTGTAGAAATAGTTACCTTTTTCTAAGGGAATGGAAGTAGCAGTAGAGATTTCCTTGTCTGCTACTGCTCCTGCCTGACATTGTTTATCAGTAGCACATGCATACTTGAAAGAGAGCTTGAGAATGAACAAGCCTTCTAAATTTGCTTTGTTCTTTCTTCTCACTCTGCTTTCCATAGTCCAGAAGTGGAAGGTGATAATCTGATGTGATACTTTCAAATTGAATAAAGAAAAAAAAAAAATTAAACTTTTATGAGTTAAACCTTTGTTTAAATCAAAGTGACTGAGCTGACTAAAACAAGCAATGATGTGTCATAATCTCTCACTATTGATTCTGTCCTTTGAGAAATAGTGATTTTTTTTATTATTATTATTTTTTTTTAATCTGTTACCCACCCACCCCCCCATCGGATACTGGTTTTAGATTTGGGACTTTAGTTTTCATATAGACACTGAATCAAGTAACATGGTTTTCCAGTTATCTATGGTTCTTTCCCTTGCATCCTTTTCATAGCTGGAAATGTTGATCTTCTGTTGGGACCGGTGCTACAGTCTTACCTTTTTGGGAAAGAAAAGCTCTTGAGGAACCCCTGTTCAACACCTTCTCATTTTCTGTTTTATCTGAAGCTATGTGAATAATTTTGTGAAAACTGATTTTTCTCTCAGATAGTTTACATGTTTAGTTCTTGGGAATCATCTGTGTCTTCCTGAATGTCATTTGTAATGGTTTTTTTGTCTTCAGTTTATTTTCATTTGGCTGAAGATTAGTTTGCAGTATTAATTAACTCATTTGCTTTCTGAGGAAAACTCACTGTTGCTTTCTGTATCGTCTAAGGTAAACCTGTGCCAAAAATTACCAATGGGCCCAATAGTAATTAATCTGGGAACAACAGGACTCCATCAACACTGTTTCTCACAATGTACGTATGGGTGTTGTGAGCATATGTATAAGAGATGCAAACTGTGTCATTATTATGGTGAATGCTCTTACCGATGATATCCTGCATCCAAAATCCTAGATCTTAAAACTTCAAGTCTCTGAATAAAAAGAGCCAATAAGCAAATAGGTTAAACTTTTATATTAGCCCTAGTACAGTTATCTCTTTAGTGACACCCTCTTTCCTGCTGTGAAGCAGTTTTACAGTCTAGCTGTAGCATCAGATACAGGGTATACTAGTGTGTAGGGAGTATCTTTGAGGAAGGAGTCATTAATATTGCATTTGCATAAAAAGGTAGGTAGGTTTGATTTTTAATGATACACTGCAGTCTTATTGTTAAATCTGTTAAAAAATTCACAGACATATGCCTTTCAGAGAAATTGTAGCAGATAGAGGTACCTTTTGCTTTTGTTTTTACGTCTTTTGTGTGTCTCTGATTTTTTTTTTCATATGAATCATTTGATACTGCATTTATACATCTATTGCATATAAGAAATTAGCATCTTTCTATTATTAACTTCCTGTAGTATGGACTAAGCAGTAGTATTTCTTAATGCTACTAACTACAAGTAAATTCAAATCCACTGTTTGACTGAACAATTAAATGTCTTCCCTGCTAAACCTAGATGTTGATGACCATGGGATGAAATAAAATGAAATGATCAGGACTGGCAGCTTAAGCTCACTTTGTAAACTCTAGATTGACTGAAGTGTAGTGGTCTATATTTACAGCAGAGCTGGCAGAAGGAAAGGTGCAAGTGAGTGTTCTTCATCTGCATCAAGGCAAAGTCTCAGTTTAAGTTGCTGGTAAGTTTGAAGGAACATTGAATTTTTTTCACAGAAGCTTACGAGGAAGTGTTCTGGCACTAAAGGACTGTGTAGTTATACTGGTCATGAACCGATGTCAGCATTGCACAGCCAAAAGGGTCCAGAGCTTCCAGGTTAATCTGGAAAATGACATCTGACCATACCTTTGACCTTTTTCCCTTGTAAAAAAAAATGGTTTTGTTTTGTGAGTTTTATTGTTGTTTATTTTTACCCGACTGGACATTTTTTGTGAGGTAGTAGTAAGAAGCAAAATAGGTTGATCACTTCTTCACACACATTATTGTAGGCTGCAGCATGACTGAACTGCAACACATGTATAATTGAGATGACAATTTGTTTATCACAGCAATTTGTAAGACCTGGCATATTTCATTCCCCTGCCTTTTCCACTACGTGTTATTTTTGGAACATGGTAACTTTAAATAACAATCAGTTTACATCAATTTATTTAAAATTAAATTAAATTAGTACATCTTTTGTGTAATAATGAGATACCAAATACATATGGAAATTATCAGATTGTAAGGAATTGGTCAGTAACATAGAACAAACAGGTTTAGGTTATGATTTACTTTATTGCCATTGTTTGTGAATGCAGTTACCTGTAAATGTTACTTTGGCGTGTAATTATTAGGAAAAGGAAACTTTTTTATGTTAGGTTAGCATGGGATTTGCACCTGTGTCTGAAATACAAACTTTACCAAAAAAAAAAAAAAAAGATGTATAGGATT
Organism: Megaceryle torquata; assembly: GCA_024611175.1. Lineage (NCBI taxonomy): Eukaryota > Metazoa > Chordata > Aves > Coraciiformes > Cerylidae > Megaceryle > Megaceryle torquata. The sequence goes on along the minus strand of JANIJG010002102.1, from coordinate 85,243 downwards.
ATTTGAAAACTGGGGTCCATATTCGCAGGGCAGGAGCTTCACAGATTAAGTTAACAATTTATTGTTCTAAGTGATCTGATTGTATTACTCTATCTGAGCTTATATGGGCAGTGTTTGCTCCAAATTAAGAGCAGGTTGGCTGAGGGTGTTGCTTAGCTCATGCTCCTTCCCACAGAGGGAATCCTTACTGTGAAGGATCTCTTACATGCAAGGTGAGATTCTTTCTGTTACACTAATACAGTGCTTCTTTTAAACAGCCCTAGGCTGTGATCCTTGAAGGGTCGTTGCCTGAGTTTGAACTTGCTTCCAGGAGCGGTCAACAGGTTAGTTATACAAGTGGAAGTAATCCTTTTCTGGGGGAAATCCATTTATCTGTTTCATGTGTGGAAGAAAAGAGAGAGAAATAAATCCCTGTATTCATACTCTTCTTTTAGACTTGTGCAGGTCTATATTGTCCCAGACAGGCAAACACAGAGGAAATATAAGAAATACACCAGTCCTTATTGTTAATTAAAAAAATGATAGGGGTAAATGGTAGTAGCATTTTTAGGTTGTATGGTATGGTTTGCTGAATTTAGGATAGAAAGACCTGAGTGTACCAATCAGGGAACCTCCAGAGTGTTTACTTCCTAAAGAAGCCTAAGCCCAAGTTGGTTGTGCACTTTATACTAACATCTCGGAGAATACATTGACAGTGTGGAGCAAAAGTGTCCAGCTGAGAGCTGTCAGTGCTTTGTTGGGTGCCATTGTGCTCACATATGCAGCAGACAGCGCTTGACAAATTGGCTCTTGACAGAATCTGAGAGTCCTGCTCTTATACATTGCTATCCAGAAGAAGAAAGCAGTTCCTCATAAAGGTAGTTTGGACCAGATTGTGAGTTTATGAAAACTGGAAAAGTCTCCCTTTAATCAGTCTATCTGGTGGATGTGGCATGATGCCTTGAAGGCGCATCCTTGACCTCTTTTATCCTTGACCTCTTTTTTTTTTTCCTCCTTTTTTTTTTTTTTTTTTAATGTCTAACTTTCTAGCCAATTGCAGCTCAGTTTTAAAGGACAAGAGCAGTTTTATCAAGTGCTTCAAAATGTCTGTTGCTTGAAAAAATCAGGCTTTCATGTTGGCTTCTGCAGAGTAATATTTTGCAGACTAGTAATCTCAAATTGGTTCAAACCAGGAATTAACTTTCTCCCACTCTGTCAAGGAGCTGGTTTTACACATTTCCAGTGAGCAGTGGGTTAAAGACAAGTACTGTGCACCAGAAATTTGCCTAGATTGCCATCTGTGTTACATTTTTACTTCAGTTTTCTCTTCTGTAGAGATATTAACGAAACAGTTCACTATATTTGGAATGCTAATGGCAGTCAAGTTACATCAAAAGAGGGATCTATTATTAAATTGACAGAATGTCAGTGGCAGAAATCAGTTATAACTTGTTCTGCATGTCATTAGCTGGAAAAATCACATGCAAATTTTTAACATTGATCAAAATTCCATTCCTTGTTGATTTTTGCTGTGCTAGACCTTGGACAGAATAAGAAATTATTCTTGGGTGTAGTTTGGTACGGAACAGAAATTACAGTGCTTGAAGCCAATTTTTACCTCATGAGTAGTTTATGCCTTCATTTCTCCTTTAGAAATGATGTTTACCTAAGTTAGTGAAACCTGGGTGAGGTCTTTTTACATTTAAAAGAGATTTCCCACAGATCTGTTTTTGATTGTCAGATCCTTCAGTGTGCTTGTCCAAATCCTACCCACATGCCACTGTGCAAATGAGGCACTCCCACATAGTGACTGTTCTGCACAGAAATGAAACGCCTAAGCAGCCTTTTTTCCCTTTTAACAAACCGAGTCCTAAAAAATATTCTAAAGAAAGTACAATTCTGCCCACCAGCCGAGGATAATGCAGGGGCACCTTTAAAGTATATTGTTATATAAGCTTATAGGAAGAAATGAAGCAAAAATGGCAAACTTTTGCTGCAGCTTAAGAAAGTTGCAGGCTGCTTGAGATGGAAAATAAAAGTATTTTAATTCACTTAAACTACTGGTTATATTTAAGTTAATAATAAACCGACAGAGACTTAGCTGGCAAACCTCTACATCCTTGACTGATGTAGTGATGAGACCAGGGTAAGAATCATACTTTTCCAAAGCATCAGCTACAGTTGGAGCATTGGAGATGATGCTTTTCACTGTAGTAGTGAAACTGGTGTGTTGATTGTTTGTTAATTTGCAGTTGAATACAGTTTTCATTTGATATGCCAGATTGGAAAAGTAGAGCCCTGCTATGTTGGCCAATCCCAGAAATGACCAGTTGTAGTTCTTTCACACCTTCGCTGCTACCTCCACAGCTTATTTTGCTGTCATCTGCCAAAAACTAGTGTCAGTTGATCCATCTGTGAATGTTTTCTGTGTCCTGTTTTGGGAGCAGCTGTGTTTCAGAGGAAGCTCCAGGAGCTCCAATATAAGAGAACTGTTTACAGCAGAATTTATAGTCTTTGTGAGTAAGATCATGGATGAATGTAAATATGTACACTCCTTAAATTGTTATTTTCTTTAAAAATCCCAAAACCTCAGTCAGTAGTGTGAACAAACTCTAATATTGTAGCTCAAACAAGTATTTTTAAAACCTTCCTTGTCCCATTACAGTTTAAACTAAAGCAGTCATATTAGAAGCTGGATTAATTTATTTATGTGCTGTATTATATTTTTTCTTATTAGTCAAAATGAATTAAAAATTACTTAGAGTTTGCTATTTCATTTTTCATAGCTCAGTGATTGGTTTCCATATGTTGAAATAAGTAACTATTTAAAGCCATCTGTTTCCTTTGGAGTAAAAAGTATTTTCATTAGTGTTAAGCATTTAACTGATACTTAAAAAAACCAAATTTAGGCTAAATTTAAGTTGATCTTTTTGGACATTTTTCAAATAACAATATAGGTTGTATGAAAAAAATAGGTATTTTTATTGTTAATATTTGAGGTATCATTTGTGTTGGGATATCACCTAACTCGGATATTAAAGGTAAGTCCGATAGAAAAATTGAACAAGAAAGCCTCACCTTCTTAGCTGAGTGGGATGTCAGCAATGTATAGGCTTTATTCAGGTCTTCTGTATAAAGGTAAATTTATCTAATAAACGTGCTGACCAGAAAATAAATTTTTGTTTCCATTTTAACATACCTAAAAATCAGGAAAATGTTTATTTTCTCACTTGTATCAGAAGCTCTGTCTCCTCCTCACTTTTGCTCATGACAGTGTAATTTCACTGCTCAAGTTTGGATGTTACTGATATCATCAGCTTGTTCCTGGTAAAGCCGTAAAATCCTGAGTCAGGTCACTTGGCAGTCAAGTGGAAGAGAAAACTGTTTTTCAGCTATATGATATTGCTTTAAATTGCAAATGTCTTTGTATTTGCTTCAGTTTTTTGTTCTTTTGTTTGTTTTGGTTCGGGTTTTTTTTTTCCATTTTGTTTTGTTTTTAATCCTGCTGTTGCATTCTCTGTGTTTGAATCTAAGATTTATATTTCTTTGACTGTTTAATGTTTTCTTTCATTGCCTTCATAAATAGTAATGACTAGCTTATGTATATCTGGGGAAGTAAGGCAAAAAGCCTTTGAGTGTGCCAAGTCTGGAAAAATTCAAATTAGTGTATCAAATGTTAGAAGAAGAGGAATTAAGGCTCTTATCAGCTAACCGTAAACCAAGAATCTTTTAAATTCTAACAATGGTTTAGTAGATTGAGCTAAATCTACCTTTACTTACAAAAGACAATGGCAGGCATGTGGTTCAAAGTAAAAGGTTTCAGCTTAATGAAAGCTATTTAATGGGTTATTCTAAATTCGCAGAAAGGCAAATCTTTATTCCAAGGTGTAGATCATTTCTGTTAGGGGAATCCCACAATTTTTAATGAACATTTTTCTTTTTCTCATTTCTAATTAACTTTAGCATTAGATTCCAGAATGCTAGCCTTCAACACTGAGATTTCTAATGGTAATAAAGCACTTGAGGTGGTATTTAATTAGAGTAGAGTGGTGATAGGAAAGACCTGAGCAAGGCTGAAATGCTAATCCTTTTGCATTGCTTAGTGTCCCCTTGTGATTGTGATTGATGAGTTGATTTCTCTTTACAACTTCATTTGCATCATGTGGTAATACCCACAGGCAGAGGTGCTGTGTATTTCTGGATGAGAGCTCACCATTAGTACAAGCTAATGTGTTAAATGGGGTAGAGGTAGGTTGAAGAGCTCTCTTAGCTCTTAAGCAACCTATTAAATAACTGGTTTATGGTGGGTGATGTGACTCCCTATGTAAATGCTAGTGCTTATAATATCTTTTTCTACTTCTGCCTTGAAAGTATGCATTCCCCCACCCACTCTGTCCTACCTTTTCCCTCCTCTATTTATCTCATTTACTGTGTTAAAATGATCACACCAGGTAAGGGCTGCTATATGGAAAGGCTTTCTTCGATTCTTAGAGTCCAATTCTTAAGAAATAGACGCTTTCCTTTTTACTACCACTCATTGTTACTGAAATTTGTTCTCCAATTCTGTGATGGCAGAGCTGCTTCTTGTTCAGAACAAAGAGGTTCATAGTGGAACTATCCAGGCTTAGGCCGTCAGTCTGCTTGCACAGAAGCATAGAGAGTCATCACCACTTTGCCCCTCGAAAGTGTCTTTCCTGTAAGCAGTTCTGACCTGCTCACATCTGAATAGATCTCCACATCAGCGTGTGTAATATAAACATTTCCAACAGGGAATTTCTGCAGGATTAGCATAGCCATACTAGTATGGTATATTTGCTCTGGCAACAGAGAAGCCAACAGTGTTCTGTGCTGTATAAAGAGAAGCATACCAAATAAATTCAGGGAAGTGATTATGTTCCTTTACCTGGTACTTGTTAAACTGCATCTAAGTTACTTGGTCCATTTTGGGGCCCTCCAATACAGTAAAGACATTGGTCATCTGAAGTAGGTTCAGCAGAGGGTTCCCAAGATCTTCATGTGCTGGAGCACATGCTACATGGTATGAGGATGAGGGAACTGTACTTGTTCAGTGCTTCTTCAGACTTAATAGCATCCTTTCAATGCTTACAAGTTGGTTATCAAGATGATGGAGCTAGTCCCTTCAGAGAGGTGCATGGGGGGAGGATAAAAGGCAGCACACATAAATTGGAACGAGAGAGGTTCTGACTGTTAGATATGAGGAGAAACAGATATGAGGAGGACAGTTTAGCTTTGGAACAAGTTACCTGGAGAGTTTGCACAGTCTCTGTCCTTTGTGGATTTCAAAAAATGTCTGGATCCAGCTCTGAGCCCCTGGGTGTGACTGCGTAACTAACCCAGCTTTGAGCAGGGGACCATAGCATGAGGAGTGTAGTGAAACACACTTAACTTCTATAGCCAGATACTATTTTTATTTTTCACCTAAGGCAATGGGAACTACCATTTAGCTGAAATATGTAAGTGTAGGGTTTGAAGTAGTTTGCTACTTTAATTACTTTTAATAATTATTTTAAGTGAAAGGGTGCAGTGATGCTTCTCTTTCAGATTCAAAGAATGTGAGATGATAGCCGACAAATTCTAGTGGCAAGCTGTGCTTTTAAAATTCTGGTTTATGTATGTAAGAAATGGAAGCAAAATGTATTAAATTGTTAAAGCCAAGGCATACAGAAATCAAGATGTAACTTCAGGGTATCTTCACCCTCACTCTCACTTTTCTGCATAGAGCAATAGAGACTTTTACAAAGCTTATATTGTTTGAACTAATATTTTTTATTTAATTGGAAATATTTTGTATCGTAATTTGTTTGCTTCTGAAGTGCATGAGAGGTCTTGAGTCCAGGTTAACTGTTTTTTCAATCTGTGTTAATGATATGAATTTAAAATAATAATTTGAAAAATTTACTTTATAATCTTGATCAGTAAATAACATTTTTAGATCAATTCATTGTGTTTCAGAACTCGCCACTGAATTTGGTTCTTAGTTTGATACCGTGAACACATGTATGTGTGTGACACTAAAATTGAATTTAGTGTGCATTGCCTTTCTCAGCTGATTCTGTTAGTCACTGAAGACCTCTTTATTGGAGGTTTTGAATCTACTTTTTCACCTTTTTTTAAATTTAAATTAACTGAGTGCTTACTTTTTTGTTTGTTTTGTTGTTCAGATGTGTTTTTCTTGTTCCTCCTGTTCGTTAGAACTGTAGGTGGTAGAAATATTCATCATTGTATAATTTAAGAATCCATTTAAACCATTGGAACATTTTTGTTACTACATGAAGTCAGCTCTTGAGTAGTGAACCCTTTGTGGTTATTTATACAAGGCTGCTAATGTACCTAGCACTTCATTAAGACCAACAAGTGGGAAGTGCCATGGTTGTCTCAAGTTCCAAAATACCTTTTCAGACTCCAAATCTTGGATCAGTTGGCTACGGTGGTATCTAGACTAAATGGGAGTAGGTGGAAAAAATTCTCTATCTTGTGCTAATCCTGTGGCCTCAGAGTTCTGCTCAGAAGAGTTCATAATTGCATAAAACATTTTGCATGTAAGTTAAGGTGTATATATGAAGGTAATCCATTGCTTTTCATGGCCATATTTAACACACAGTTATTGTGTTACCATGTCAATCAGACAGCATTTTGTATCTACTGTACTCTTGATTGCTGAAATAAATATTAAATGGGAGAATCAGGTTTTTGCAGATAGGTGTAGAAAGAGGATGCAGACAAAGTAATAAAGGAGGATATATGAAGAAGACTGAGGGAGGCAAAGGGAGTTTTAAAAGATAGGGAAAATTAAATGAGGATCTGAATGAGAGCAGGATTCACTAAAAGGCTTGGCAAAGAAACTCAGTACCTTTGTGGAGGTTGACTTTTGCCTTGTAGGTCCTTGTTCTGGAGCCTAAATTGTAGTCATGCAGTCTTCGTGTCTTCTGAGGTGACTCGAGTCTGCCAAAGTGCATGCTTCGGTTGCTTTCTCAGACTAAAATTCATGTTTCTACATTTTGGTTGTTCTGTTTAGTCTCTGGCCGCTGAAAACTTTTATTTCTGATGGATTATATAGTGATCATTTTTCACTGTTGTTCTGATAAGCCGTTAAACATATGTAGAAAAAGCATGTTTCAGTAAAATCCTTTCAAGTTTGTCTTGCTTTGCTTAAAATACTTTTTCTGAAGCACAGTCCTTCACATACCTCATTTTACTAAGTCTGACAAAAATCAGTAGGCATTAGTGAGGTCATAAATTACTGTTCCTTTTAAAATGTGCTCTTTACTAGAAAGCAGGTGATGCTGCTTTACTCACCAAAATTAGCAACACTCTCATTATACCTCTTGATACTTCAAGGAAAATATCTTTCCTTTTACATAGGCAGACTTGAGAAGAGTGTAAGTAATTGACAGTACACATTCTACTGTAACTATGAGTTCAGGCGTAGTGGGTATACGTTAAAAAGACCATGGAATAGATTAGTTTGATGATATGGTATATATCAAAATTGTTCTATACAGATACCAGAATATTAAATAAAAGGAAAAGGCTTCATAAAGTCTCATATAATTCCTCTTGCTATGGGTATATGAGCAGGTATTCAGGTTTTTTTCTTCCTGTAAGTATACTGATGTGATTAAATTTAACTTGACACTGGTGATGTACTATACCATGTGATTGTAATATATAAAAGAAAAAAACCCCACTTTTCTGACTGAATACCTACTAGCTATCAATTTTTGTGCAGCAGTGTCTAATCTGAAGGTCTTTTGCAGCTAGAATACGAACACCTTTGCTGTGTTCTCCATCTTCCTACGTGCACACTCAGCAAATACTGAAATGTTTTAGTGGGTTTTGGTATCTAGTGTTCTAGTATAAAAGACAGTTCACGTGAATTAAAAGCATTTTTCAGGATGTGACTCTTCTCTCCCCAAATACTCTGTGTAGATGTTTATTTTCACCAATTCTAGAGTTTGGGTGCTGTGACTGTTACACATGAGGCTGCATTGCATAAACACAAGTGCTGTTGGATGTGGTTGCTGTAAATTAGCTGTATGCTTCTGGTAAATATGACAAAGTTTTTCTTTGTGCTGTTTCAGTTTTGGAAATACCTTTCCTTCCACCAGCCCCTCCCTTCCTTGCACACAGAGACACAAAATAAAACTGTCATCTGAGAAAGATCATTTGTACCCAGTCCCTCAGTCTTATCTTAGAATAACGTATTGTTCAATGCCATGTTTTTTAAGCTTACTAGGGTTAAGCACCTAGGGTTTATGTCAGAGTCCAGCTTTATAGCAAGATTTACTACCATGTGTATAAGTTCACTCTTATGAAAAAAGACTAGTAAAGGAAATAAATTTCCAGAGATGATGTGCAAAGTGAAGCAATATAGTTCTGCAGATCCGAGAATAGTTTTAGTCCCTATCCTACAGATGGGGAAATTAAAATACAAAGACAAATTGGCTATTCCTTCCATGGTAACAGAAGGTTTTTAGAGGTTTAGCAAAGTAGCACTTAGCAATCAGCATAGTCAGTGAAAGTCTTTCCAATGCAGTAAGAACCATTAAAGGATATTGTTCATTTGTTCATCAGTGCAGATAACATTGTAGAACTCTTATTAATAGTTTTTTGTGTATTTTAAGTCAGTTGTGACATTCTTCAGTATTTATAAATATATTTTGCATTGCCTAGGCAAATCTTAACGCAATTTTTATCTCATCAGTCAGAAGAGCTATATTTTTTTTCAGTATTGTGGCTTAATTTGATAACAACAAGCATTGTTGGGGTAAACAGTTACTTGTTAATGTTATAACAGCATCTTAACATAAACATTAACTGAAGTACACAAATGATCTCGGTGATAAACAGCATAGCAAAGTGGAGCTGAGGCAGGAAGCCAATCTGTCTGTTCCTTGTGCCCAGTGATATTTTGGTAGTCATTTTAATCCTAGAAGTAAATAAAATTGGAGATCATGTTCCATCATTTCATCAGTGCCAAAAAATGAATGCTGCTTTAACTGGTATTAAACAAGATGGCATTGCTGTGTTGGTCATTGCAGCTGAGGTCATCTGTGTGCTGTGATAAATAACAAATTGATGGAGATTTTGAAATGAAACAGAGATGGCAAATAGGCATAGTCTGAAAGCAATGTTTAAATACTTAATTTCTAGATTCTCTAGATTCCTTAATTTCTTACCTATAAAACTATATTCAGCTATGTTGAAATAAATTAATTTTAATCAAAAGCTTGAGTGTGAAGATCACTATTATTGTCTCTTGGAACTGGTAAGTATGATTTGTGCATATCTTGCATTCATAAATAATTCTGCCAAATTTGTCCAAAATACTGAGGTCGGACACATAAACCCAAAAATTCTGCCTGATGAAAAGTTACAGGTAATATGCAGGATATATGTAATTTCCACATACATTTGGACTTTATGGCATGGGATCTCCATGAATAATGCACAGAAGAGTTGGGTTAAGGTTTTTTTTTTGGTTTGGGGATTGAAATAATAGAATTTAATTTTGTCTTTTTTTTTTTTTCAATTTAGTCTATGAACAATCTGCTTCTAAGAGCAAATAACAAGGCACTTATTATTTCATTTAGATTACATTTCTGTGATTTAATACCATTATTACATACAGGTTAAAACTGAAAGAGGTTCGGTGAATGTGCAGTGAACTTCATTCCCTCAATCTGTTACTCCATGATGCCCATGGTGTGGAACTTTTCACTTTTCTGTATTGAACTATGTAAGGTTTGTCATTCCCTGGTCCTCAGGCTTATCAAGATGCCCCTGGATTGTGCTCCCTCAGTTTAGAGTTCTCTGCAAATTTGCTGAGGATGCACTGTCATTCTCCAAATTGTTAAACAATGTGAGATCCAGCATTGACCCTAAGGTAGTCAACATATTACTGGTCGTGAGCCAGCCATTGATCTTAGAGCCTGACAGTCCAGCCAATTTTCAACCCATCTGACAGTTCAGCGCTTCTCTCCTCAGCTCTCAACCAGGAATGCTACAGGAGACAGCATTAAAAGCTTTATTGAAGTCAAGGTAGATTGTATCTGGTGTCTTAAATTTGTTTGTGTAGCCACTTGTTTTTTAGTTTTTGAAGGCAAACAAGTTGGTCAAGCACTGTTTTCCTTTGAAAAAATTCATGTTGACCGTTTCAAATTACCTGTCTCCTTTCTGTGCTTGGAAATGGATTCCAAGAGGATATGCTGTGTGATTTTTTGCAGCGCCTGAGATGAGGCTGAGTGGTCAGCAGTTTCTTGCATCATCTTCCTTGCCTTTTTAAAAGACAGGAGTAATGTTAGAATTGAGTCATTTGGGACTTCCCCTGTCAGTATAATTTTTCATACTCTAAGAGGTATTGGCCCATGATCACAGTTATCCACTCTTCTGTGCCTTCTGTTGAATGCCTTAAGGCTTCAAATATGTAAATACATCCACCTTCACTAAGTAGGCCCTAACCTGTTGCATATCCATTGTTCATTGTACCTCTCCTTTGCTACCCATGGTTTGGCTTCAGTGATTTAGGATCAGACTTTACCTAAAAAATGACCTTAAGTACTTAGGATGATCATTTCATCACAAGGCTTGCTTCTCTCTGCATCAACATTTTCCCTGAACTGTTTTTTGCAACAAACAGACCTGGTATGTAGAATCCTTTTCTGTCAGCATTAATGTCTTCACTAGTCTTAATTACAGCTAGACTTGAAGAGAAACCTTCCAGATTTTGTCTTCAAGTACCTGAGCAATACTTCTATGCTCTTTCTTTTGTTGCCAAGCCTTGATTCCATTGTTTATGTGTTCCCTTTTTGTGTCTTTCCTCACTGAGAAACTTTCTGCTTCAGCCTTCTGCTAACTATCTTCCTTCTTAATGGATGATTTGTTCCTATATACAAAAGTTCTCTTTAATCAATGACTCAATCAATCAGGCAGCTGCCTTGGACAGTTTCCTCTCATGGTTGAACCTCAAGAGATTCATAACAATTCCTTGGATAACTTGAAGTCTCTGTTCCTGAAGCCAAAGTTTCTCACTCTGCTGTTTATCTTCAGGGTCTTCCCCTGAATTCCCAAACTCAATCAAGCCATCATCTTTAAGGAGTATGCCACATAAATCAAACTTTTAATTTTACCTGGTTTAAACAAAGTAAAACAAAACAACTCCCATTAGTTCTTTTGGACAGTTTTACAGACATCATTATTGCTTATCTTGGCTTGTTCAAGTGAACTGCCTTATAAAGCAGCCCTGTATACTTTGATGTTTGCAAGCAAATAGGCGAGGGGGTATGATCTTCAAAAAGCTTTGTTGTTTAAGACAACTTGTGGTATAACATTCTGATTTCTTGTACTAGCTGACTATGCTCCTTGTTTTATTTCAGTAGAGTCAATAAATGATCCTCCCATTTGTGATATTGAAACTTGGACCTGTTTCACATGTAATGGATGAGCTGTGGTTATTGTGGTGGTGCCTTCGAAAATGATTCAGCATGAGGGATTATGAAGAGAAATGTCCCCTTCCTTTTCTGAGGCTAAATCACAGCTCATCAGTGAAAGATTGTGTCCCTGGTTAAAAGAGGTCATTCAAAGTGTTCAGAGAGATTTGTACTTGAATAACTGCTACTGCTCTTCAGTCTTCTTGTGGAACATGGCTTGCTCTGTCCCTGTTAGCCTTGTTTTGCTACAAATCTGAATACCCAGGGCAAACTGCATTTCTGTGTAGTAACTTCAGTGGTGCTTTATGTAGCAGACAAAAATCTGCTCATCTGAACAGTGAAAAGACTGCACCTGCTTACAGTTCTTGTTTTCTTGATTCTCTGTGTGTGATACATGTGACACACATCACTTATTCTGCTTTGTCTTTTTTTAATAAGAAAATAATTTGTTTGTATGTGAAAAAATAACTGATTGCATGCACATTAAACTGTGATTTGGTTTCTCCAGAGCAAATGGCCTTCAAGCGTGTTGTCTCTGCATGTGACTCTAGGTTCACTGCTTTCTATGGCTAACAAAGCTGGTAAACATATTGCTATATTTTGTGGTATGTTCATTAGGATACCAGCTGAAAAAGCAGTTCATTTCATATACTCTAGATGGGGCAGCATCTGTAAATTGGGAATAAGTTTGTGTAAACTATTAACCTCAACTAGATTAAATTGCCCAATTTAGACACTGAAAGAACACATCTGTATCCAATCCCCATCTCCTGAGAAATTCTGTTAGAGTTTTTGGAGTAAATTGCAATTGAGATGTTGATTTCTACTTAAAACAAATCTTAAATGAATTATTTTAGCTCTTTTACAAGAATGTCTCAGCCTTCTAGAAATTATCTGTCAAAAACCATACGCATGCAAGTGGATTTGATTGCTGTTCTGTTCCCCTCTGCAGACTCCAATCTTTTGCAGTGTTCAATCTTGGAGCAATAAAGTGCCATTTAGAGAAGTTCTTTGACTCAAATTCTGGAAATACTTATGCTCGTATGTAAGTTGTAAGGTCAGAATAGTCTCAGTGGAGTCTAGAGGAAAGGTTCTCAAAGCATGATGCAGGGTTATGTCACGACCAGACATAGCCTTGCTACACAAGCATTGTTTGTCACCTGGGTTACTATATCTGGCTTCTCAGAAGCGCTAACACAGCCTGGTAAAATAGTCTTGCAAGCCCATCTCTACTGCTTCCAGTGCTTTGAGCTATGAATACTGTATTTGTAGTTATAAAAGAAGACCCGACAGTTCTTGCTTTGCAGAAGTGCGGGCTACACGGTTGCAGTGCACGTTTCTTTTCTCTCATGCACAGCATCAGTTCTAGTAGCTCTTGACATCTGAGCTAGCTGGCTTATAAGAACAGATTGACATTTTTACCATTTTCTGTAAAGGCCTCTAATTTACCACTTGGGCTATGTTGCCTTCTTTCTTGCGAACTGAGGATACGATTATTAAGAAATGGTTTCTCAGGAAAGAATCTTCTATGTCAGTATAGCATAATAGCGGCCTGCTGCTTCCTCCAGCTCACATGGATTGTTTCTTCATTGCCTTCTTCTCTCACCTTACTTGTCACAATTGCTTGTGATCTGATTTGGGAACTCCTCCGTCTTTAAATATCCCATATCTTCAATCAGTGTTGCAGTAAAAAAAAAAAAACCTCAAAACTTTTTCAACCATTTTTTCAGATAGTGAAAAATAAGAAAATGGACATGTTAGCTTTACTACAATTCAGGAGAAGGCAGTGATTTTCAGTAAATTAATATATGAAATGAAATTTCATTTTAGGTGGAAAATTGGAGATAAAATTAGAAAGCTTATACATTCCTGTAGTAGTTAGTTTTAGAGGTGATGCAGAAGGCAGAGAAAAATACTCCTTTTAAGGAGATATGGTTGTCAAGGCATACGATGAAAATGATGACATTTGGCAGAAAATTAAGACGTGTCATAGTTCACAAAGTTAATTTGCATTGTTTGTGAAATTCTTGTCTTGCGTGCACTGTTGTGATTGCCGCTTGCATACTGCTCTGGCTGTGGATTAAACAAATGTAAATATATTTTTCTAGGAAAGCATTCCAAATCCATTTTAAAGAATCAAGATATCGTCTCTTGAGGAGAGAAAGCAGACTTGAAGTTTTAGCTAGTCTTTTCCTTGTCAGTAAATCCTGTAAGAGGAAAGTCATCACATAGGATAAAAGAATAAAATCCATTTTGTAGCTATTCTTTTACTGCTGAAGCCCCATGGAATCATAGAATAATTTAGGTTAGAAGGGAACTTCAGAGGCCATCTAATCCCTGCCTCCATTATTTACACAGATCAGGTTGCTCAAGGGTTTGTCCAGTTGAGTTTTGGAAGTCTCCAAGATGCCACAACCTCTCTGAGCAGTATGTTCCTGTGCTTAACTTCGCCCATATTCATTATTTTATTCTTTATAGCCAACCAGAATTTAACTTTCTGCAACTTTTGACTGTTGCTTCTTACTCTTTCAGTCTCTAACTCTGACAAAGGTCTGATTCTGTTTCTGTAACGATTCATTAAGTTGGAGAAGATGCAATTAAGTTGTCTGTTGTCCCTCTCCTCTGCAAGCTGTGCTAAACCAGCTCCCTCAGCCTCTCCTCATGTGTCGTGTGCTCCAACCCTTTAGCTATCTTAGCAACCCACCACTGAGCTCCCCAGTTTGCAAAAAGATCTGTCCTGGGGGACTCCAGACTGGATACAGTGTTCCAGATGCCACCTCACAAGTTCTGTGCAGGGAGGAATGATCTCCTCCCTCAACTTGCCATCTCTCCTTCTGCTAATGTAGCCCACTGTGCCGTTATCTTTATTGGCCTCAAAGGCAGACTGCTGATTCGTGCCCAACTTACTGTTCACCAGGACTCTCATAGATCCTCCCTCACCAGTCAGTCCACAGCCTGGTCCAAGAGCAGGACTTTGGTCAGGTTCTTGTCAGCCCATTCTTGATTCTCAAGACCCCTATAATTAGACCCCTATAACTGCTCCCCCTGTTTGCTGTCATGTGTGAACTTGCATTCTGACACTTTGTACAAGTCTTTTATGAAGATGTTCACCATTTTTGGACCTGGTCTTCATGCCCAAGGGATGGAACTCATAGCTGACTGTTAGACTTCTAAATATTGTCTGCTGTTCTCTGTAAAGCCCAGCACTCCAGGCAGCTTTTTATTCACCTCATCTGTTGACCATCCAATCCTTTTTTTGCTTTGTTTTGATTTTTTTTGTTTGTTGGTTTGGTTTGGTTTTCTTTTTGGATAAGAGGATATTGCATCATCATCTTCAGTATGCTCCAGTAGTGGTGTAAAATAAGATTCACTATACTTTCCTATATTGACTTGTAGGAAAGGACAAGCTCCTTTAATAATTTTCTTTTGAAATGTTTTAAGAATCAGTTCCCATTGTCAAAATGAATTGTGGGTACACCTGCTGAATGCCCCAGGTTCTTTTGCTATATGGGTCTTTGGGCAATTTTGCGGACTCGTGTTTTCAGAATGCGATGTGAAAATCTTTCCACGTATTAGAAAAGGAAAATCTTGGTTGATGGAATAGAAGCTTGAGCTGCAGTTGAAAAGACCTCTATAAAATACCTAAGAGTCAGAGCTGGAGAACATGAGGGACAGGCAGGAAACTTAAGTTAAAAAAAAAAAAAAGAGAAAGGTTTAGGTGGTAATGTGAAAGCAAAATAAATCAGTGTGACAGAGTCATGTCTGTTTGGGCCATTGGAAATAGCAGGAGAAAGAATTGTCATGTAGGACAAGGAAAGCTAGTGTAATAAATCACAGTGTCATAAAAGTGGTAGAATGTTTCAGCAGTGACAACTGGAAAGAGTGAAGGTGTTGGAGGGAATGCTTTATTCGTATCTATCTATACATCCATAATACTATGTGGTCCTGAATGCAGGCAGGGATTCAGACTAGAACTTAGTATTTGCTGTGTTGTTTGCCACCTTTGTTTAAATCTAAGTAAATGTACATAACCTTCCTACTTTTCAGGGTGTTGAGATGTTTCATTAGTTAGTCCATTCTATACTTCAGGCACTGACACAAAATGAATAATTATTCTTCAAATGTGTACATAGCAGTAGCAAGAGCACAGACTTGCACTGGAATGCGGTAAGTTATATGCAGAGAGGACCAAAAGTAAATGTTTCTCTTTAATAGGAGTAAAGGGATGGTTCTTTCTTACTAAGGCAGTAAAGAAATTCTCTTTTGCATGCTTACTATTACCTTCTTCCTTTATGTCATCTAGAAAAAAAGTAATATATATATATACTTGCAGTATCTTTCTTTTGAGAATACCCTTCTTTTGGAACAGGATTGTTTTCTAAATTAAATCTGAATTTGGCTCTGTACTGAACCTTCCAAAAAATGAGAGGTGGCTGGAAAATTCATTTTGTGTGATTGCAGAAGCAAATGATCTGAGTCAAGTGGCCTGGTCAGATAATTAAGCTACAACAGAGAAAGCTTGCAGAGTCAGTCAGTTGTGATTATCGGTCCAGTGTGGTTGGATGTCTGATTCCTTCTGAAAAATTTGAAGTGGCTGCCTTTATTATCATTAATTGGGGAGTGCTGGCAACAAAACTGGAAGAATTATACTGCCACATTAAAGAAATGCAATATATTTCAGTTAGTATATAAGTTTAATGACTGTTTATCTGCTGTTCTGCCCACATCTTAGAATGTGAATATTTGTAAGAGTAAATCCCATGCTACATGTCTGTCCTGTTCCTTTCTGAGTTCTTTTGTCTGTAGGCAGTCTGCAACAGCAGGGCTGTTTATACCTTCTTAGGTTGTTCTACTCTGTTTTCTTTTGTTTTGTTTTTTATGTGACTTAATTAAAAGTTCAATCATTTCAAAACTATCTTCAGAACATCTAGGAAAGGTCCTGTAATAGTGAAACATGAAGTTGCTTAAAGTGCTTCACGGAACTAAATCTTAGAAGCATTTCTGAAATATTTCTCCTGCTAAGCAAGAGGGATGTCATGAAATGAAACAAAAAACCAAACTGTTTCATTTGTATGGAAGGACAAAGTACATTTAATCTAAACCAGGCTACTTCAGTATTGATGGTTTACTTGTGGAGTTCAGCAATGTTAAAGTATATAGCTTATTGGTATTAACTCTGCCACAGGTAGGATGAATTAATCACATAGAAACACACACATTACTGTACATTGTAGCTATCAAAAAGCCAAAGCACTGGCAGTTTGGGGGGGGGGGGGTTGTAACTTAGAATACAGCCGTCAATTTTAAAACAAAAATGTTCAGCTTCTGGCAACTTACATAGTAGCATTTCTGATGTTTTTTAAACAGCTATTAATGTAGTCAAGCTGTGTTTTTTCTTCTTCTGTGTGTAATCATCTGCTCAGTGGTGCACTCTATAACTAGTAGAAGGAGACAGAGGAGTGGCCTGCTGTGATTGATGGGGCGAGGCCCAGCAAACTCAAAGAGTCCCATCTGGATTAGGTTTTGGGAGCAGTCAGATGTTGAGAGGGAGGTCAGTAAGCCTTGCATTAGCTCCCCCTCCTTCAACACCCCTATCATCCGCACTCAGGCACACGTTACATTGCTCACACGCCCTCATCCATAATTGATGCTTGCTTTGGGCAGATGCTGTATGGCCTGGGACTAGAGCAGCTGCTAAGTTTATGGAGAATAAAGGGAACAGGATGGTACAGCAGGTATTTTCACTTTTATTTTCACTTCAATCTCTTGATTTTAGTCAAGCGAGGGCATTTCTTATAACCAGCTGCACCACTGCATGCAAGACTTCTAATACATGTTTTATTGCTTAAGTCTGAAGGAGAGCAAACTACATTGGTGATTATGTATCTCTGCTGTGCTTGATATATCTAACTGAGCCGTTCCTATAACCAGCAGGTTTACAGAATAATGTTGCATTTTTCTTCTTTGTTTCTGTGCCCTAAGGGTATGATGCAGTTTGGCTCATTTAACTACAGTACGAGAGGCTTTCTCTAAATGTGAAATATCTCTTGCCAAAGAAACAAAATGCACCAAACAGAAAATAGAGTAAAACAAACAATAAACTGTTAGTTAGACTTTAAAATGCAGGCAAGCAGAAAGGTTTTCATTGAGCACATTTTTATGCTGCAAATGTGTTTTTAAAAAGGAAAACTGCATAAGTAATGCTTTCTGTGCTCTGTCTTTTGTATACAAACATAACAAGCTTGCTTTATTGTGTTTTGACACTTTTCATGCATTTCTTAATAATGAAATCCATTCAGAGCAAAAGATGCTGAAAAGGCACATTGAGATCTGAGATACCAGGAGCATTTTAAATTCTAAGTTTTTCTTCAAATGGAGTAATATATATGGAATAGGAGCGACTTCACTTACCTACATCATCAGAATGCTTTGGGTTTTTTTGTTCTTTAGAGTTCAACATTTAACCAGAAAGCAATAAATTTGATTTTATACACTGCCACGTAAAGCATATTTTTCAGCTGAAATGTGGTTTTCATTAAAACTCAGGCCAGAACATTTAGCAGAGCCTGACTGTCTGCCATCCTTTGTTCTTCTTTCTGTTGCCAACAACTACTTTATTAAAAACCGTGCACAAAATGAGCATTAAGGGGTCATTTAATCTTAAAGATACTTGGAACTGAGTCTTAAGGGACAACTTCTGTTTAGCCTCTCATGCCTAGGTTGTATTAAGCGATGTCTGTGTCCTGTCATCTGCGGTTTTGAGATTACTCTAATACCTGAGTTGATAGGCTAATTTAGGATCAATATTTCCTGTTGCTTTTAAGGCCATTTCAGATTTTCAGCTTCATGCATTAGATCTATTATTTCCTTTCTTCATTTTATTTCACGGCATTTTAAAGAGCACAACGAAGGGACATTTTAGGTAATTATATTTAAGGAATATTTGGTTCTTTAACATCTAATCAAATGTATCTGACTCTTGTGTAGTCCAGGGTTTCCATCAACCACATGTGTATACAGATGTGTGTTAGTTGACACTGCATTGTTCTTGATAGAAATTCATATTCTAACCAAGAAGCTATTGGCTTGAAACCCATGTATGTAGTAAAGAACATGTTTATACATACATGCTTTTATATTGCATTGTAATACTGTGTCTGTTGAATTAATTGTGAATCACAAATTCACACTGATTTTAAAGGCTACGAAAGACACCAATTTTAAGAGAACAACAACTCAGATTTATTGTTGCTATCATTTTACACCTATGGCCTGCCATGTACCTAGAGCGTGCAAATATAATTTCTTTAGGGCTCCTCCATCCCCCTGTCCCAGACAAAACAGTTTAATGAACATGCAACACTTGGACTCATAAGCTTGTGTGCCAGTTTTCTACTCTAAGCACGTGTGTTGGTTTGTTTGTTTTTTTTTTCTTCAATGGTGAGGCTATAAATCCCTGAATATGTAGTAGCTATATATGTATATATAAAAATCAGACAAACAACCCCCCAACTGTTCATTGTTTACTTAATAATGAGGTCTTGGTTATAAATATTATCAGACCTTGGCTTAACAAGTCTAATGAAAGAGGTAGAAGAGTCTCAGCAAGGTGAAGGTGCTGGAATTGCCAGTGTAGTTTGCCATGTTACTATAAAACTAAAAAGTGAATTGTTTGAAGTTGCTGGTAAAAAGAATATAAAAGTTCAATCCTCTTAATTAAATATTAGCTGTAATTAGCTCTAAGTGTGAATGCTTTGAATATTAATTAGGGTCTCATGGAACTGCTGTCAATGTTAATGAGAAACAGTGGGGATCTCAGCAACATCTGGTTTAGGACTTGAGGTAGTATAAAACCCTTTAGATCAAATGCACCTAGACATTACCCCCTTGGTCCCTTTGTTGCCATTATTGTTCTTTTTTAACAGCTGCTGACTCTAACGCCATGTTTAGCATCTGACATGAAGGAATAACTTAAGGGCCAGCAGTAATCAGCTACTGTGTTTCAAGTGAAAATGCTTATACTGGCAGAAGTTTGATTTGCTGCTGTTCATTCTTACCACTTGCTGAAGTCCTTCCTGAAACAGTTGATTACAAAATTTAAGGTCATCTGCCTCCTCCACAAGCTTTAGAAATGTCTTTGGGGTAATCCAGTCACTGCTGGTTTTTCTTCATCTGGATTTTTCTGGTTTTATAGTGAAAATTTTAGATATAAGAAAGGAACCTTGCCATTTTAACAGAAGAGCATATAAGTCTACATTTACAAGAGTTTTTAACCTCTGCTGAAATATAAACAGAGCTGGTTTCAGTGCAGCATTAACCTTGGAATGATTGGATCTATGCAACTAAAACTTCTGACTTAACCCTGTGAAGTAGGTAAATGTCACTGTTTTCATTTTAAAGATGGTTGAATGAAGCAATGTAAACTACTTGCTCAAGGCCATACATTAAAGTCGTAGCAAAAATGGGATTAAAATTAGGGAAGGTTTGATTTGCTGATATAAAGTTTTAATCTTTTAGGACACAATGCCTTTTACAAAGGAAAATTTAATTTTCCCTTCTAAGCCTGTCGTGTACCAAATCTTATTCCTATGATGTGATTTTGCAAATTCTTAAAAGCTCTTGGGTTTAGGACCAGTTCAGGTCAGAGAAGTTATGTTTGAATTTGTTGAAATTGGCTTGAAATGTCCTCAAGTATAAAGTGCAAATGAATGTCTTTTATTCATCCAGCCTATTTTGCAATTAGGAAACCAAGGACTAAAGAGCACAAATAAGCAAAATCCCCCCTACAATAATCCTGTGCTGGTACTTGTACATGCTTTGGTGGGAGAACAACAGTGTTTATTAAAAAATAAAATTTTACTCAAATACTCTTTCTTTTTTTTCATTACTTGATATTTAGAGGGATAATTTTATCTTGTAAATCAGCTCATCTGAGTTTGGGATAGTCTCTGTATGCTGATGACACACTTCTAATGCTGTGTCATCAGCAGCATCATGTTTTAGACATATTTGTATAGGTTCTGAAAGATTTTTCTGTACATTTCCTACTCTATTGGGTATGAGCAGAGTCAGAAATCTCTGATAAATTAACGTTTGACTACCCTTTATAATATCAAACAAAGATGGATCTACCCATAAATAGATGAGGGCATTTGTTTTTAATTGCATAGGCTTATTGTAATGAGGAAATGAAATACTATTGTCTTCAAATTGAAAGCCTTTAAAGTTCTTAACTCTATTTCTTTTGACAGCTTACAGCAGAGACTTTTATGTTAACCTAAGATTTTGAACTGATGCATTTTTAGATTCAAATGTTTAATATTTTGATTGGAACTCTTTTTTTTTTTTTTTTCCCCCCCCTCAATTTGTGGCACGCCGTTGCTCAGTACAGCGTACCTGAGTATTTCTGAATCTCATAGACCTTTCATGGATAAGAAATTTTCTCCTTAAGAAACAACTGTTCTGCCTTTTTCAGGCCAGCAGTCTTAGCGGAATCTTATCACTACATTCTGTGTTGCATGAGAAGAGTCATTGCTTATTTTATCTCATGCCATATTTCTTCTTCTTCTTTTATTTTATTTTTTATTTTTTATTTTTTATTTGATTTTTACAGGGTAATCAGGAAGCTACAGCACCTCCTGACACAATGGCACAGCCTTATGCCTCAGCCCAGTTTGCTCCACCTCAGAATGGTATCCCTGCAGAATACACAGCCCCACATCCTCATCCAGCTCCAGACTATACAGGCCAAACAACTGTTCCAGAGCACACGTTAAACATGTACCCTCCTGCTCAGACACACTCTGAACAGAGTGCAGCTGACACAAATGCACAAACTGTCTCCGGCACAGCCACAGTAAGTCAAGGTTCCACCTATTTCTAAGGCAGTATGTTTCAAATGACATGTGTACTTATTGATAGCATGCTTCTTTTGTGTTAGGATTAGTCACCATTTCAAGGTTGAAATTGTGTCAGAGTTTCTTGTTGAACTTGGAGAGTATAATTTTGCTACTTTTGGAGCCTCTTAGTAAGTATGGGAGCTTTGTAGAATCTGTACTTTCATTTTCTACAGTGTTAGGCAGACAAAATGATTAATAGCAAGCCCATGAATCACATAATAACCTTTTACTAAGTTCAATATGGAAAAATATTGCAAAAGAGTGTTTGCAAGCATTCATTTGGGGAAAAAAAAAAAACCCAAACCAACAACAACAACAACCAAACAAAACCAAAATCCAGACCAGAGTAATTTTGTTATTTTTAATATCCTCTGTATTTTTGGCACTAATGGGTAGTTTTTAGTAGGAGTGTTCATTGAATGATATTATACTAAAATTAATTGCAGAACTGTGTGAATGAATATCATGAAGAGCACGTCTGTAATACTGTATTTTCTAGAGAGCTTTTTTTGTGCAGCCATTACCAAAGCTGTGTGTGGATCTGTGCTCAACAGAGCAGAAATGATAGACTTTCCTTCTATTTGATTTATATAGGAAGTTCTGAAGTGTCATGAATTATGCAAGAGACTCCTTGGATGTCCCTGTCTTGTAATTTAAGTCACAAATTTCACACATTGATAGCTTAGTGCTTCTGTCTTAATTCTAGATTGGGACCCAGTATACCCAGTGCCAACAGCTGGCAGGTTTGTGAGCCATCAGCCACCTCCGTTACACATGTAGGATCTAGCACAGAACAGACAGCATGCTGCATTTTGAGCATGTGCTTGAAACACCTCTACTATCTGTCCTTACCCTTGCTGCAGCCACACTCCATACCTCACCTTACCTCACCTTCCTCCTCTGGTATAGATGCAACTTCACAACTTTCATGCATTAGGGCAAGAGGAAAGGGAAAGTGTGCTCTCTTAAGGGAGTTGTTCTGAAGATTTATGTTTATTGCCCTGTCACTATTTTCTTTATGTGGATATGAAGAAGAAAGAAAAGCATTAGCAGTAGCAAAAGCACAGAAGAATATTCCTTGTTATTATCATGGAGATGTCCTTGAAAGTTAATTACACAGTTTTGTGGTTTATGCAGTAAAATGTTTCAGTCCTTTTAGTTTTCACCTGGTAACTTTCTATTGCTGTTATTGACCCTTTGCTATAGTAGTGTGAGAAAGTTTAAGTTGAACAGCATCCTACGTGCTCAGACCACATAGTATCCTTTGCAGTTCTACAGTGTCCCTTCCTACTCATCTCTTTGCTAAGTCAACTTCCTGGTTCTTTCCAGCTTTTAAAATTCTCTTCCATGATCATTTTTGATTGTTGTGAAATTCTTGTCATATGCTTCTGTCATTGGCTTAGAGCAGGAGCTCAAAGCTGAATAGACACTCCAGAAGAGATTGGATATTGACTAAAATACAGTCTTTCCTACTGTTCCTGTCTCCTTTTTATATTCTGTTTTGCTTGCTCTTTTGACCACTGCTGCATGCAGGACAGTCTGCTCTGATGGCCAGCTCTGCCTTTTTGTGTTTTGAAACCGTTGGTCTGTTTGCTGTTCAGTTCTGAAGAAAAAGCCTGTCAGTGCTGAAATCAATGGTGAAGCACCTGTTGATGGGAGTGCAACAGGAGCTCATCCCTCATCATTTATTGCTTTCAACTTACTGTGTTTCCCCACACTGTTTTTGATTTTTCAGTTTGAAGATGTGTTAGTCTCTTTATCAGAAAAGTCAGGTATGCGTTTTTCCAACATTTTCCATGACAAATGATGATAAAAAGAAATAATTTGTATGGTCTGCAATGTCCTTATCTTCAAGTACTGTATTCAATCCCAGCTCCAGTAAATCCAGTGGTTCCCTTGGAAGTTTCCTGCTTCTGATATACTAATAGGCTTTATTGTTATTTGGGTTTGTATCCTTTAATATCTGCTCTTCTTACTTCCTTTTTGCCTTCCCAATATCCAGCTTATATTTTACCCGCCATACACTTCCTCCCTTCTGGTTCCATGTGGAGTGAATTTCCATTCTCTAAAGGATAACATTTCAATTCCAGTAACCTTTAGCATTTGGGGAATGTACTATAGTTATTTGCTCTTTTTATTATGGATCCTTTTCTTGCCTTCCTTTTTCCTTTCTAACAGAGGAATGTGCATAACTTTTTGAAGTAGCTCCCATGCTTTTTATAAAGAATAAGGTTTTCTTACTTTTGACTTTAGGGTATTCTTGGGAAAGCTTTTCTTTTTTTTTTTAATTTTCTTCTGGTTTTTAAAAATATATTTTTTCAAAATTACAATGTTACACTGAAAGTTGTGGATACTATTCTTCCCTGGAGAGCAATGCATTGAAAATAAAAGTTTACAAGAAGCATATCTTCTATGGATCTACACTGTTCAAAGGAGCATTGACATTTAACATATTACCTCTTAGTTTTACAAATTTACAGTCAAATATTGTTTGCACCATCTAATTATAGGCATCTAGAACTAAAATCTCTAAAATGCCATCTAAATGATCTAAAATCTATAAAATGCCATGTCTCTTCAGCACTGCACTTAATATGCTGTAGAGACATTATAAATAAGTATATGCAGATGGATGCCATGCACTTTTGACACAGGTTTTGTAATATTATGAGGCCCAGATGTGTACTTCTCTCTGTAGATTTAATAGTATAAGTTTTTATTATGGAATAGAGCTTCAATAGCACCATGTCAACATTTTATCTCCAAGCAGTCTTTGTTGTTGAAAGAAAAAAAATCTGCTTCTTTCCAGTTCCTGCTAGCATTCCGAATAGTTGCTTTCCAGTCTAAAAGAATTTTAAGTGGATTTGATTTGGGGACATAGTGGCATTCGTTTGGTAGGTTCCAATATTTTGACATAGTTTACTTTCAGTAAGCTATATTACATGCATTTAAAAGAATAATAATCAATTGATCATTCACAAAAGATCACTGTTGTGATTAATGTAGTTTAGACATGCTATTGGAGGCAAGACCAACTTTTGAATTTTCTTATTTACATGAATATTTATGTCCCTGTGAAGCTGGCTGGGTATGACAGTAGAAATTGATCTTAATTTTTTAAAATGTGAAGCTAAGAAACTGCAGACCAGTTACCTACCAGAAGTGACTTAACCTTGTCCATGAAAGACTTAATCCATGTTGAGGCTAGATACATACCCTTGTTTTCTCTGTGTGTCCCATTTTCTTTCTTTTTCTCTGGAAGAATCATACACTGAAGGTAGAGCTCACATTAGGTCTAGGGTAATTTAAACTTCAATAAAGATATAAATAATAAAAAAAAAAATTAGAAGTTTACATGTAACTTCTTGAATCCTTCACTTGAATCCTTCACTTCAACGTAGTGTGGTTCTGGCCCAGCTGCAACCACTGTCAGTGTCCTCATTTGCTGCAAGCTGAACAAAATTTCAATCATCAGTTTTATTGCAGGTTTGCAGTTTTGTGCACAGTAAAAAGCTATTAATACAGAAAGTCTATAGGCCTAATTTGATTATGAGTAGAATCTGTAGGCTCTGCTAAAGGTTTCCTGTGTTGTCTTTGGACATTCAGAGCCTTTAAAAATGGATGTGAAGTATTACCAGCCAAAATGACAGTGCTTGAAACCAGCTTTGAGTTGAATGAATGAATGAATACAGCCTTACAGAATATATGGTATTTTCTATATGCAGTGAAAGCAGACAAATCTGATCAGATGAGAATGTATGTTTTTCTTTGATTAAAACTAAAATATTTTGTTGAGAACTGAATAGGAAGGGATCCTTTTTTTCCCCTCTTGGATTTTTCTTTTTGTAACAAAACATTGCACAAACTCTTTTATACCTTGAGCTTCTCCAGGGAGCACACATAATAATCTGAATATAATGCTCCAAGTATCTTTGTCATTTGTAACACTGATTTTCTGTGGACTTCCAACTGGCCTGGGCATCTTTCCTGTCAAAAACTGTGCTGCTTTCCTTATGCTTCTCTCTAAGCTTAATTTCCAAATTATTTTCAGTTAAGAAAGAGCAGTTTCTTGCTTGCTTTTGTTCAAATTGACTAAAACACTTGGAAAATTGCAATTAAGGAGTATGGAATGTTCAGATACTGTTAAAATTGTATTTTTCTGTGGGTTATGTTTAACTAATTAAAATATATTTTAGTGCACATTCATTTAGCAGTGAAGATATGGGATTAGAAATACTCTTGTACTTCCAAAACATGTATTTCCTGGAGATTTTTAAAAATCTATTATTCTGACAAAATAGTGTAAACCAGTATTCTGTTAGGGTAGGTATTTGACATAAGAATTGCTTAGTTTGTATGTATAGGGATTGCTTGCTTTCTTTGTATTTTGATGCTATGAAACAGGATGAAAGGGAAGCAAATGTTTAAAGACAGGATGATTTAGCTGAAATAATATCAAATCATCTGTAGGTAATAAAATACTGTCAAAAGTTACTTTGAGTCTTCTCTGAATAATACGGTTTTCATCTTTTTGGATCAATATGTTGGTTTAACTTTAATCAAGGAAGTAGCCCATCTGAGTATATGCATAATCAATATTCATCCAGTGCTGGGTTATTTAAGTGCTGGTAGACTTGGAGTTGCATAGCATCAAATGTGCTTTTAGTCATTAACAAAAAGAGTAAATTGCTTCTTTCAAGAAGAACGGATCAATGATAAGTGTGTTACAAAGTTATGTTAAAAGCAGCATTTGATGATTTTGCAGTGTTGTTGAGTGTTATGTTAATTTTTAAGACATTTAATAATTTTGCAAAATACAAAATCACCTTTTACCTGTGTACATATATATATGCAAACATATTGTACATATACAGTTCTAAGAGCAAAACTTTATCAGTTTTTGCCTGTGACTTTTCATGCACAACTTCTGCTGATGTCAGCAGGAGATGTGTGTAAATAAAAGGGTCATTAACTGGGCGTGTGTAAGAAAGCACGTAACAATAAAGTAAATCTATCTCTAGTGTTTCCTATTTGAAGTGTATTATACTAATAATGGAAGTAAATAGCATGGTATGGTAAAAACTGAGTTTGTAATAATGCTTCTTGTTTCATGTATGTGTGTGTATATAAAAAATATCCTGCTATTCTCTTAATTCTACTTTTGCTTTAAAGAAAACTTGAGATCGTTGTGCAGTCTTTCAGCCTTGGACTCTAATGTCACCAGATTTCACAAGCTGAAAAACCTTGATATGTTGTGTGCTTGCACAGAGGTCCTCAAGGGAAAGTGCAGTTTGCTTGGGAGTATGTTGGTGATACAGTGCATAGTGCTTTTATGTCCAAGCTGGTTCTGAATCAATACCCAGCATGGCACGAGAAGGGATCTTATGAATGTTTACAAGTATCTGAAGGGCGGGTGTCAAGTAGAAGGAGCCAGTCTCTTTTCAGTGGTGCCCTGTGATAGGGGGAGAGGTAATTGGTAGCAAGGGGAAACACAGGAAGTTCCAACTCAACATGAAGAAAAGCTTCTTCATCGTTGAGAGTGACAGAGCCCTGGAACAGGCTGCCCAGGGAGGTTGTGGAGTCTCCTTCTCTGGAGACTTTTAAGACCCAGCTGGATCTGTTCCTGTGTGGCCTGCCCTGGGTGTTCCTGTGTTGTCAGGAGGTTGGACTCGATGATCTCCAGAGGTCCTTTCCAACCCCTACCATTCTGTGATTCTATGATTAGGAGTTGCAGTGCTGCTGAAGTGCTGTAGAAGACATGTAGTGCAGAGGCATGGGTTGCCTGTGATCATTAAAAATTATGAGGTATTTTTCACGTAACTTCAGTGTTGTGACTGAATTTCAGCTTGGTTGCTACCAGAATTCCTTCTGTGACATTCACTGGACTTGATACTCTCTTCTGTGTGAAAATAATTGATATATTATATGCTAGGTGTCTGTTGTTACAGTTGCCCTGCTTTATCTTGAGATTTTGTATAGTCTTTGAAATCTAATGGCTTGTAAATTTGATGGTTTCTTTTCTTGGTGTTAATTATGTCCAGGTTTGTGCATTCTTTAGTCATGTTGCAGAGGCCATCTCTTCATCTAAGGATTTGGGAAGGCTTAGTGATACTCTGGACTGAAGAATTATTTACCATGTTGAACAGGGTTTTTTGGGGGAAGAGAATGATATACAACCTTCGTTGATTTTTGCTGGTTTTTTATGAGTAAGAAATCTGACAGCAGCAAGCATTTATAGCAAAGAGCTTCAGTGCATTGTCTGAGCCTGCAGGTGGGTAAATTGATACTACAGTTCTCTGTAGCATATTTCTATTTTTTATTAGCTATTTTTCCTGCTGTATTCTTTAAGTTACTGATATAAGTTTGTTGGTTTCGGGGTTTTTTGCCTTCCCCTTTCTCCCCCCTCCCCCCGCTGTGCTTCTCTCCTATTACTTTATTCCTGGTTTTTCCATCTCCTAGGGGTGTGGATACATTAGCTGCTTCAAGAAATTTTATTCCATATTAAACAGGGGGCTATATCCTACTTGGTTTACAGGTGTCCATCAACTGTTCTTAAAACAATGTGTCATTGGTTTAAAGATATTTCAAATAAAGGCCAATGTAATTTTGTAATTGAGCTCGTTAACCTTGAGGTAAACTTTCTTGAAATCTGACATACCAAATAGAGATAGTGAGAGAGACACTTTTCAGTGCTGCTGAGCTCAGCTGGTCTTATCCTTGTCTCTAAATATTCTGCTTTTGCCTGGTAGGTTCTAATAGTCCACCTAGAATGTGGATCCTGGAAGTGCCTATTATGGCTTGGGAAGCAAAAGTGACTACGTGCCTGTGTATAGTTCTTTCAGGAAAGAATGCAGAGCAGAATTACAGTGCGGAGATCTATGTCAATCATTGCTCTAAACAGTGGCACTCAGGACTGTGCTCCCTCTGGGGAGGAGCTGGGAACTTTTCTCCAGGAAGATGCTGTCTTGCAAGTCAGATTTCCCAACTGCTACCAATGATGCAGTTTTTATTCTATTTCAGTTCCGTATTTTTGTCTATAGATGTTTGCCACCAGTACGCTAGATAGTTGATAATACTTTGACAATTCTTACAGCAGTGTTTATTCAGCTAAATCATACCCTGCTGGTGTAGGCTATTGTATCAGCACAGTATGCAATTTTATTTATACTACCTATTACATTTGGTCCCAAGTGCTACTTGAAGAAAATATTTCAAGGAGCGTTTTTCAAGACCCTGAGTGCTTCAGAGCATCAGCAGCAAGCAACCCGCTCCATATCCTAGTTTATAGTGAAGAGATCAAACCTGACATTCCAAACAGATAACATAATGTTGTGCTAGTTTGGTGAGGCATGGTAATGACTTGCGTTCATAGGCATTACTGCTTATAAGAGTCTTCCTTGCTGAGAGCTCTGCATGTAAACTTTGTAACTATGCCCCGCATGTATTTCTTTGTTTTTGCTAAGGCATGATAGGAGCATATTGCTCACTTTAGCAGCTGTATGTGTCAGTGCATGTTCTAAAATAGGTTCTTCTCAAGGATACACAGACTCTAAACCAACTGTTTTCTACGATGTCATTCATAAACCGTGTCTAGGCAACAACTAGACTTGGTTGTTTTGCTTGGTAAGGAGATAATCACCTTTTTGTAATTTGTGTTGCTGAGTTAACTTAGGCATTGCTCCCAGAAAGTACCTGTCATTCTGTGAGTGGTTATCCAGTGTAAGGAGAGCAGCAGTTTCACTGCCAGCTAATTGTACCACTGCATTTGTATCAGCAGGGCTTGTGGTGGTTGGAAACCTCAGTAACTGATCCTTGCGATTTCGGCATCACCTGAGCTGCTTTTCCTTTTGATTCTCATAACAAGAAAGGATTGCAAATGTGATATCGAAACAGAAGACGTAAAACTTATTAGTCTGGTTTTTTTGAGATACTGTGATTTATCACTTTCTCTCGTGATTCTTGAGTGCTTGAAATTGGTGAAGTAATAAAGCTGAAATGCCTTCCCCAAAACAGAAAACTCACCCAGGGCTAAAGAGAGCAATTACGCTCTGTCATCTCTAGTCATGTTTGCTCCAATAAAGCAGCTGACCACTGAATACTCATCTAGATACTCACTGTGGGGCAGACTAACAGTTCTTAGATCACTTGAGCAGGTAATTCCTGCCAGCTCTAAGGTAGATTTAAAGCACAAAACATTGCAGAGGTGTTTTCAATCACATTGTCAAACAGAGGTATAAACATATTACTCCAACTTGAAGTGTTAGTTCTTAAAAGCATTACCAGTTAATTTCTGATCTGACAAGTTTAATTGACCAATTAAAGAATTTAAGATTTTCTTCCACTTTGGCTCTAAAGGAGTTAACAGAATTGGTTTTTTGAGTTTTCTTGTACCTTGTATTGTCCCTTGGGCTCTTTCCTTCTCCATACCAATTCTTTTACATGTTAGGTTATTGACTTTTCCTTTTCTCTATGCAGTCTAACTGTGGCATCCACATGCTTTGGCTGTGTTTTGAGTTCTGATGTATTGAGAAAAACACTTGTGGCACATTCTGCTGAATAAACTGAGCATAAATTTCAAAGGGAATCTTGGTATGATGACATAGCTAATTACAACTTGGTATTTGACCTTCTGCACCGTTGTTTCACATTGCAGCATGGTAATTAAAATTGATCCTTAAAGGGGGGGGATTTTTTTGGTGAAAATGAGCTCTCATTTTCACTAAATACAGGAGTGGCTGTGCTAGGTTATGTAAGACTAATGATGTTTCCCATTCTCTTGTAATTGGCATGCAAATGATAGTTAATGGTTTGCAACTTTATCAGGAGTTCTTGATTTCTCCCTGCACTAACTCTTTGTAATTGCAGTATAAACTAGTATATTGCCTGGAGTACTTTGTGCAATGGCATGAGGAGAATATGTTTGCAACTTCTCGATTAACCAGCAACATCCTTAGGTCCTTGCTTGCAAAAAAGTGCATCTCCATTAGAGAGGCCAGAATGGTCAGGTAGCACAGGTAGGTGGAAAACTAACAAGGTTTGTAGGTTAAATCTATGAAGGTCATTTGGATAAGCTTCCTCTCATCTCCTTAAATCATAAGGCTGAATTTCTGTTAATGTGACAGTCTTTGCCCAGGATTACACAAGAGCTAAACTTACTCTCCTGCATGATTGCACATGAGTTTCAGTTAAGGATGGTTTAGTGGTGGCTTATTAACCCCAACCCAACCCTGAAAATTTTTTCTTCAAATCCTGTTTATAATCTCAAATTTCCATTTCTCTCCCACACACCTAGCTCTTCAGCTTTCATACACACACACACCACCTACCTACCCACAGAATTACTTCAATTAAATGGTTCCTCTTGTGTGGGCTTACTTACCACTTCTCCCTGCTTAATTTCTTCCTTTCCTAGGGTCTCCATGAAAAAGTAACTTGATTCAAACATTTAACTCTGCTATCTGTCAATATTAGAAAGACAGTAGTGAGACACGTTGCTTTATTGTGGCTTAAGCTGCAAGCAGGTCAATCCATCTGTAAGTTTGAAGCTGCTTTATGATCTGCCAGTGATGCAGCAGGGTGAAGTACACACCACTGGCAGAAGGAGACAAAGGACAATTTTCCTATTAACTAGAGAAGCATTCAGGAAATGGTTAGAAGTTCTTCCTTTCAGATTTTACTGGAAAAAGAATTAGACTGAGCTAATAGTCTAGCATGCACATCATGCTGGATTTGGTCTTTCTGTGTTACTCAGAAGGACTTTGGTGGTCATTTCAAATTGCATAGATCTAGACACTAAATGTCCATTAATTAATTAATTGTAGAAATAGGTAGAAATTCCAGATGAAGGGTAAGTAACAGAGTAACTTGGTTTTGTTCTGTCTTGAATTACTCCTGAATATATATGGCAATTTCTTTACCAATGTTTGACATGGAAATGGTAATTTATGTGTCAAGATCCTTGCTGCAATTTGAAGACGACCAGAATAGTGGGGTTTTTTTCTGTCCTGGTTCTACTGGAAGATAAGAATGCATCTAGGAGGTCCATTCAGGCTCTTAGGCTATAGGTGATGGAGTTTGGTTATGAAAGCCTGCACACCTTTGCACTGTGAACTGCAGGTAAATTATATCTATTATTAGGAACTAAGATAACTGCCTTAGTGACCCTGAACTTCTTAATATATAATTTTCTGATTTTTAAGATGAGCATCACTGTTTAAAGAAAACATCACTATGCTTTTCATATTTATATTAAAACAAAAATGCTTTAAAATATATTTATAGCATCAATTAATTAGAATAATAATAATACATGCACAGGTAAGTGTCTTTATTTTAAAAATTCACGTACTCTTAAAACTAATCTTACTCTTGCTGCCATAGGTTTTGTTCCCAGTTCAGACAGTTTATGCTTTACAGTTGGATCTTGTAGCTAGATGCTATTTAAAACAAGGTACTTACTTGGTAATTTATTAAAATATGCATTTACAGTGGAATGACTCTACAAAAAGTTTACATGCCATTCTCTCACAGCAAAAGCAAAACCTCTCTTCTGTTTCTCTGTGTGAAACCTACTTAGTTGCTCTGTGTAAGACTGAGGTTCTTTTATGTTGCTGTGTGAGTAATGGTTAACTTCAGAAAAGATGGTGTCAGCTGATTAAAGCATAACTTGATCTTATTGGAGGGGTTTTTTTGAGATGCAAGTACTTGCCATGTGGTTTGTGCTTTTTACTTAGGTGATTAAAGGTGAACATTTAGTTTGCTGGGCCCTACAGGGATAAGAGGGTAAATATTTCCTAATATACTGAGAAGGTTTTGTATATGTATATAAAATAATTGCTGATTTAAAAAAAAGAATTGCATAAATGCAAGATTTGCCTCTTATTTTGCTTGCTTCTTGCCTACTTTTAATCTTTGTATGCATTTTAGTTGTTTTGTCTTCCTTTTCATCTTTACAACACTTTCTTCTCTTTTTATAATCTTCCTCTGCCTTTTCTTTTATGTTGTTTTTCACTATGCCTATTTCTTCCCAGTTTCTGCTTACCCCAAGTTTATCTAGTGTGTACTTTCATTATACACACACCCCCCCCCCCAACAGGACTTAAAAAGCTGTCATTGATTTTAATGTGGCATGGAGAGAATATGTACTCTTCTGAAGGGAATCCATAGTCGACATACATGAATTCTCTTGCATTTCTGTATCTAAATTGCTGCATCTTTCAGGTTCTAGATGCCACACAGTTGTGTTGCAGTGTTAGCCTATCACAGAATGGTGTAGGTTGGAAAGGGCCCTAAAGATCATCTAGTTCCTTTTATTTTTTGATTTAGAAAAGCCTCTCGACTGTTTTCTGAGAGACCCCTCAGGCCATCCTCTGCTCTTGCTTAAAGGGCTTTTCTACATTTGCTTTTTTAGGAGAGACATCTTTAAAAATCTCACCCCCTGAAACAGTTCCACAGCCATAGATCTTCTCCTCCCTTCCTGGGAACTGCCTCTGAAGCACAATCAGAGTTGTACCTCAGCATACAGCTTCTGAGATGCCTATTTTAAAATCCAGCTCCAAATGGCAGGAGCTTAAACATTCTCATGTTTAAGGACTGCTGAGGTCCTTCCCAGACACAGTAATCAGTTCTGTAATAATGCTTGTGATGGGGGGGGATTAAAGAGCACCCGTGTAGCCGCTTCTCATCAGCCTGCACCATGAGGTCTAATAATGGCTCCCGGTGTGGGAGACAAAGAACATGAAACTTTCTAGTGATGGACCAAAGAACTTCAAGGATTGTTCGCCACTGAGGACATCTCAATCTATTAATTGATTGCAGATCCTGTAATAACACTGGCACTGCCTCCCAGCTTCATTATACTTTGAAAAGTAGGAATGGAGGGTTTCTCTTCATGTGTTTTTTTTGCTTTGTATTGTAATTAAAAAACTTTTATTTTATTCTCTGCTTTATAACAGAGAAAAAAAAAAAGCAGCAGAATGCCTCCTGATTCAATCAAGAGAGGAGGAAATCATGATTACAACCATCAAATCTTTTCTGTGCCTGTTCTTTGGTTGCTGTTATAAAAAGTGCATCAAAAGATGGCAACTATTTAATTTAATAAGGATCCGCATAAGTTCCAGCTGTTCCAGAATAGTATCTAAATATCTGATTTGAAAACAATGTGTGTACCAACACTGCAGCACACTGCAGGCACCATCACCCAGCTATCCAGGAAGATCTAAGTCCGTCTGTGCTAATTAGTGTTTGCAGATGAAGCTTTTGTAGTGGTAGCCTCAGTTACTAAAAAAACTTGTGGGTTATAAGCACATAATGTGTGAGATACAAGATGTCTGAATGGAAACTATGTAAATTTACTATTTTCAAGTTATAATAATGCTGGGACACCTAATTTAGCTTTTTTTAATGATGTGATATATTTTGTAATATGTTCATATTACAAAAAATATTACCTAATTGCTGCCTTTATTTAAAGGGGTTTATTGCCAAAAATACGGTTATAAAATGTCACTTCAATTAAAATATTTGAAAGTATTGCTCTTAACATGAAATGACACTCAGAAAGAAGTTCTGTGACTTTTTTTCACTTACGTTGAGGAAAAAATTAATATTTTAAGCCAGAGATATTTACTTGCAAATGTAGTAATTCATTGCCTGTTTGCTCTGAGTCCTTATGCTTTTAATATTTGGGGTATGGAAGTACTTGTGTCATACTGAGAAATTGCTTTCTTATGGACACATTCCCCCTGCTTCATTTCATTTACTACAGCGTTTTCAAGTACAGTGTTACCAAATTTAGTGAAACAGATGCCAAATTTCATCTCTGAATATCTGAATATTTGTATTTCCTGGTTCTCATCTCATACATAAGCTCTTCCTTTTTTTGTTTTGTTTTGTTAAGAAAACCTATCAGGGACAGTTGGCAATTGACAAACTGTCCTGACCTGGAGTAGTGGAAGCAGTAGAGTTTTGTGGTTTATATATGAATGTCACTTTTTTCTTTTTTTAGTATAGAATGTACTCTATTTTTAACAGTGTGTTTGGGGGGAAAAAAATGAGATGGTGTTAAAAAGTAAAGGATATAAAAGAAAAATAAAAATCAGATTAGAAGGTAGATTATAAGCAAATTTTCTTTTATAGTAATCCCTTAAAGTGATGGCAGTTAGACGGGGTCTTAGGAAGCTTGCTTAAATTTCTGGGGTTTAAAATTTATTTCTGATGTACAAGATCAAAAATGTAGAAGTTGGAGGAGTAAACGTGTTTGTAAGGTAGACATTGAATCATTTCTAATGCATGAGCACTGTTTGATACTCATAAGTGGGTGATACTGTATCCCAATAAATTTGCATCATGGAACCCAGTACTTTAGTGAAAAAATACAGTTTTAACCTCAGCGATAAGTCTAGCAAGCACTCCTAGCCCTTGTTCAAACTTTTCAGGCTTGTGTACTGGTGTTTATGATAATTGAATAGGTCTACTTTCAAAGTTATTAGACAAAGGAATAGATACCTGAGTTTGTGCAGAGCTGCTGGATAGCTCTGTTTGAATACACTTGCATTATAAGATTTTGCCTTTACTGCTGTCCTGGTTTGACTATAAAATACAAGCTGATGGATGACATTTTATTTGAGCTGTACATGTTAATTGTGAGACATCTAGCTTGTGCTGAAATCTCAGTGCCTGCTGGTCTGCACAAAGATATCCAATACTGGCTACCATTAGGGCTATATAAATTCTGTTTAGAAAGTAATCTTTAGCATATACTTGTAATGATAAAACTTTGGAACACTGCAGGTTCCACTCATTGTAAAATTGCTGAAGTTAACATACAGACTGGCAGTATATCTATGTATGAAATGGCTCACACGTATAATTAAAGTACTTTTATACCAGCATAAAATGTTGCTGTTGTCTTCTTCCTGTCTCCAGCAAGCATTTCCAATTTTTCTTCCTCTCATCTTGCAGCTAGGCTCCCTCTTTTCTTTTTTCCCCACTGACTTGAAAGTGTTGCAGATCCATTCCTTTTATCTCTCTGTTCTCTCTCAAATGAAACTTGCAGCCATTTCCCATGTTGCTTCTCTTTTTCCACGTACAGCAAAGCCAACTTTCCAAAGATTCTAATATGTTTTAGGGACAAGATGTGTTTCGTTCAGTCAAAGATACTAGTGTCTGAATCACTGAAACTGTTCTGCACTTTCTAATGGGAGGAGCCAAGATTATTTTTTTCTGTGGGTTTTTTTTTTTGTATGTGTGTGGGTTGTTGTTTGTTTGGTTTGGTTTTGTTTAATTATTATTGTTACAGCAACATAGGTGTGGGTTGGTTTTGGGGGGTTTGGGGTTTTTGGTTGGTTGGTTTTGTTTTGTTTTCAAATACATACTTTTAGGACAGCAACTTTACTGGATCTCATGCTCCCATGTATCCACCCTAGCCCAATGCATCTAATTTTCTGCCTGGAACTTTTATCCAGATGCAATTTGAGGACTTAGGATATTTCTCTGGGATTTCTCAAAGTTAAGATTCCCATTAGATTCCCATTAGATGCCTAGAAATGCAGCATATACTCGCTGTATGATAGATAATGTTAATAATCTTAACTATGCATGTGTAGCAAGTCATGTCTATATTGATGACTTAAAATAATGACTTATTTTTAAGTCATTTTGTATGTGACATATCTGACATGTGGCAGCCCTGCTAGTCACATGTGCCCTGACCACCCACTATATAAAATTGATTTATGTTATCAGCAGCTGTTGAATATCTCTAGAGACAATCTTTCAGGTAGCAAATTGAATCTGGTCTCAGTATCTCCAGTTTCCTTAACCTAAATCCTCATAATGTATTGGCCCAAATTTGAGTAGCTTCCTAATTAATTGAATTATTGATTTGGCATGCTGAATTGATGCATTTCAGAAACTGATCATTTAGAACTGCTAAGTTTACAACCAGCTAGCTAGTATAATTTAGGAGCCTCATATTTTTTTATTTTGTTTGTATTTGCTCTGTCCTGTGCTTTTAAGTCTGGGGGCAAAACTCAGTAGGAAGGAAGGAGGGCTCATATTTCTCAATATTCAAGTTTCATATTTTCATCTGTATGTCTATTTTCCTCCATGAAGAATGGTACTTTGTCCTCATTACAAGTAAAAGGAGACTTTTTGGTTCAGCATAGAGTTACTCATTCTTACTTAAGACATTCACAGGGAGGTTACTGCACGTATAGCATAATTATTCCATGGGTATCAGTATAATCGTTAAAGTTTAGACTAGACCTGAATCTGTTTTGCAGTTTATGGTTCAGTGAGCATGACAGGCATACTCCATTCTCTTCTGGAAGCCTTTGTGCCCTCCGGTGTATGTTCTTGCTTCTGGGACTGAAAAGAGCAGAACAAGGCTGACTGGTGGTATTTTTGTCAAAGTTTGTTGCCCCTGCAAAAAACT
Organism: Megaceryle torquata; assembly: GCA_024611175.1. Lineage (NCBI taxonomy): Eukaryota > Metazoa > Chordata > Aves > Coraciiformes > Cerylidae > Megaceryle > Megaceryle torquata. Next base: position 48,479 of record JANIJG010002102.1, on the reverse strand, counting down.
GTGCATTTACTACTAGAAATTACTCTTTATCATACTTTTCAGGTGAAGAAATGGCAATTACCTAGGAAATCGCTGAGATTCTGTTGAAAGTACTAATCCTTTGTGGATGCTTTGTAACACTTTGCCCTACTGATCAAATACAGCAATCATATGCAGTATTTGCTCAGCAGTTTTCAGTGACAGTAGATATTTCATGCCAAATGTAATTTACATTATTTACAGGTGGGCTCTTTGGTAAATTGAATAGTGTCCAATAGTGATAAATTTGTTGCCGTGTTGCTCTCTCATTTGCTAAAATGCCACTGTACCTTGATCTTCTGATAAGCTTTGTGAAAATTATATCCTAGTGTATACTTAGGCCAGTTTTATCACTAAGAGAAAGAGCTGGGAGAGGTTTTGGTTTTTTCTTTGTTTGCTTCACTCTTATCTTTGTAGTCATGAATTCACTGTCCACTCTTCTGTATAGCAAAGGCTGAGTGGGAAATACACAAAATACCGAGGCTGATGTCAGTGCTGCAGGAACATAACATGGGGTTCAGCGTTGCACTGTACAAGCTTGTTGGTGCTGATGAATTACCTTGTCACGGAGATGTAACCAAAGTTGTGAAATCTTACTGTGGTTTTTTTCCCTCATAGAGATGTCACAGTGACTGAGGAGGATGTATGACATGCTGTGTTACTGCCTTAGGACGAGGATGTGTTGCCTGCTTAGGTGCAGCTGAGGGACTAAGGGGTTTGTATTAGTAGCAGCTTGTCAGAGCACAAGGCAATCTGTTGTTGCATTACAGGGCTACTCTAACCTGAATTTGAATGTCAGGTGACCCTACCTTGTTTTCTCCAAAGTTTCTGACATTTTACTAGGCCGCGATTCCTTATACAAGGGAAGTTGATCTGCATTTCCTGCCACTTGGATAGGGTAGCACAAAACAATTTCAGATAGAGAGCTTGTAAGATTGTGACCTCAAATGATGAAAGCATTTCTTTATATTCAAGAGCTCTTTAGATTTGGGAGTGGACTGTAAGACTGAGGTATTTCTGAATATGATGCTACTGCTTTAATCTAGTGCGATTATTTCTTTCTAGTTGAGTTTAGAGGATGATCCCCTCCAAGCATCTTGTGAAAAGATTGATTCCATCCTTGTGACCATTTTGTGAGATTTTGCTGAACTACAATTATTGGTTTATTCTGCTTTTGTAGAGGAGGAACCAGGGTACAAGTAGCTTAAATAACCTGCCAGAGGCAAATCTCTGGCAAAATAGATTGCAGAAGCTGGCTGTCCTGAGCCCAAGTGTCTAGGTTGAGAGACAGTCTTTTTTCCCATAACAACAGAATGCTCTTGCTGAATTTCATTTTGAACTGATGTGTGCTTTTGGAGCATTGAGCATTGCACAGATCACAGTCTAAGCTTGATTTGTATGAAGGCTTTGTTTCAGGCATATGAATAAGAAAAAAAAAATGTTGCTGAGATACTCTGTCACTTAGGAAATGTATGTCTTTAAAAAAAAAAAAAGTTAAAACTCTACAGCTTGATTTAACATTCAGCTAAACCATGTAGAGCATGTGAAGTTAATATCTCTTCATCCACCTGTACCCCCCCCTTGTGGGGGTGACAAGAGGCTACCACACACAATCACAGGATGCCTCTGCTCCTTTGCTTTGGCTTAGTTTCCAACTCTCTTCCGCAGAGGAGTGGGATTGAGGAGTCAAAGACGGGACATGAAATTATATGAGGAACATGACTGCTGGCAGGTTCATGGCAAAGGTCAGGTGACAAGGTTCTAAAACTCCCTGTAGCATGCTAAACGTGAAGGCATTCTGCTGTGTTATTTAGCTTTACAAATGCAGAGACCCGCGGCTGTCGAGAGAGGGAGACTGAAAACTGGTCTTTGACTTACTGGGTTGTTAAGTTTGAAACCTAAACTGCAAAGTCTTGAGAAATATGCAAGATGGGTAGCAGGAGATCACAATGTGGACAAGGAGCAGGAGCATGAGCAGGAGGGGCATCAACTGGCAGCATCTTGTTGGAGGAAGGCACTATAGAGAGCAAAACACCTCAGCAACTCCTTATTCTGTCCCATCTGTAGCAAAGATGTTTACATTTGGGGTGGGTTTTGTTCTGCAATAGATGTAGCGGGCAATGCCAAAAATCACCTGTATCTCAGTACGATTACCAGCAAGCAGAAATCCCTCTGAGGCTATTTGAGGCTGGATTCTTGTTCTTTCAACCATTGTCCCTGCATAAGCATGCCAAAGATGGTAACAGAGCAGCAGATACCTTTTTTCCTTTCCCCGTGGCATTTTTCCCTATGGTCTTCCTTTCTTTTCTTTTTTTTCACTCTTTTCTGATAGAGAGCAAAGGATTGACAGGTTTAGACAGGCATTGTTTCTCTTGGAGATATGCTCAGCTTATGCAGTGGTGGTTGTTAGCCATAAATTTTATAAGAATGTTTGTAAGCTTACAGCTTTGCCTTGCTCATGGTAGGTTTCAATACCTCACATTTCATACTGATTTGCCAGGAAAAATACTTGCAAGCAACACAGTATTTGTGCAATACGTGTACAATACATTAATCAATTGCGGGTTTTTTCCCTCAAATCTGGCTATGCATATGGCATGGGGACATTTAACACACCATGAATATTACTGGAATTGCTATATTTTGTGAGGTTTTGTGGTAAATTCAGAGCATGATATATAGTTGGCAAATCTATGACTTCAGTATTTGAAATGGTTCTTGTACCAGAGCTACTTCTGTATATTGTTTTGCTATGATACACTGTTGAATATTGCAGAAAGCATAACAAACATATTTGCTGTTTCTAACAAAAAACCAAACCAAAACAAAAAAACAACCCATACTTTATTTTAGAATAAAATTTGTATGAAAAGGATTTCTTCCCATTGGCATGAGACCATATTTGAGGCGTTTGGTAATTTTGTGTCTAGTCATTTTCACTGACAGTAGAAAAATAGTTTTACTTTGCATTAATGTTTCTGTTAAAAATGTGGACTGTATACCAAAGTGATTTTAAATTCAGGCAAAAAGAAATTATAAATGTTCCTTTAGAATGATAGCTAAAATACAATACTGTATATGAGCTTTCAGTTTGATAAATACTTACTTATGAAGTCATAAATACTTGAGGTACAAAAGGTTAATGTAGTGTGAAAGGCTGTAAAACACAGCGAGCAACCTGCTAGATCATAATGATGCATTAGTACCTTTCAGTATGAATGCTAGTGGTTATAAAATCTTAGGGTTGAATTTATTCTGTAATACAAGGATGTAAAGCCAGAGTATCTTCACAGTGTAGTTGCACTTTTTATATTTATTTCTCTTTGTTAAAAGAAAAAAAAGGCTCTCATCTGCTCATGAGTGCCTACAGACTGAAACTGGTAAAAACCTCTTTTTCCCTGATAGAATTTCTGAAGAGCATATGTCAGATGTTGTCTGTGTACTCAAAGTAATGAAGTAATACTCAGTGATTTTTTTGGCCTTCCATGTATTAATAAGCTTCTATGACATAAAATAAGCAATAATGCATAAAGGAAATAAAAGTGGTTTAAATTCTTCAAAGCAGTAATGCAATTCACCTTTGAGGAGAAAGAGATAGAGTGCTAAATTTACAAAGTGAGCATTTACTGAATGGCAAAATTGACTTTATCATAAAAAACGATAGTATTTCTCAGTCTTAAAAGTCCTCTGCAGTTTATAATTGTCTCCAATATGCTGATGCAGCTAATATTCCTCATTTAATATCTACCTCTGTGAAGTGTTAATTTTCATGCTTTGGTGATCATTGCTTTTTACTGAAGCAAATTACTTCCTCTTACTCCTATATCAGAGCTTATGACAGATTAGGATAATTTTACTGTAATTAATCTTCTGCGTCAGTTCCACTCTTTTAAATGAAGTGCCATGTCTTGGCTAGGCTAAATTGAAGCAGTTAATAAAATCTGGAATCAAATATGAAAAACTTTTATTTGCAGACTGTTGATACTTGCTTTCAGCCTTCAGTGCTCTCTAGATACAAAAGAAGTATTTTACTTTAAATTTATTCTCTCAGTGAAGTACACCTGCATCTGGAGGATATTAAATAGTTCTAGGGAATTAAACAAGAAAAATGTCTCCAGGAAAATATTAGATAAAGATACATCTGTCTTTTTTATTATTAATTTTAGATGAAAGCTAACAGATTCTGTTCTTATTAAGATACAATTTAAAAGTTGATAGTGTTTGGACTGTGCAAATACATCTTTAGTAAATCTCTGTAGATTTTTAGTTTAAGACTGTATTTAAATTTACAAACAACACTGTGAACAGTTTCTGCTCTGACAGAATTAGTGCAGAATACCTGTGAGAGGACAGGAATTGAAATACGCATCTTCTAAAAGTCTCCATAACATCTTCAAAAATAATGCATTTCTTAAGAAATGTTGGGATGGTTTATTTTATTTTGAGACAATTGGTCAAGCTAGAAATCCCAATAAAACTATTTCAATTTACGGATATATGACTCGTGTTGTCAAATGATACTTCTTATTACAAACTATAGGATTTTGATCGTAACACAAAAAACTATTATATATTACCACCTCATACTTGTATATTAGGTTGCAAGGCTTTCTGTATCATACTTTTGGGCAGAAACTTAGTTTGTTTATTTTGTTTGTTAAGGGCTTTTTCTTTTTTCTGTAATATTCTCTGAGTCTTCGTTACATGAAAGCAACCGTAAGCTGTTCAGTCATTCTGACTGACTAGCCGTGTATTTCAATAGTGCCTCTTTTTTTTTTTTTTTTTTTTTTTTTTTTTTTTTTTTTTTTTTAATTATATATCCTCCTCATGCTACGGTAATTGTGGGTATTCTTAATAGAATTGCATGAGGGAACTTAATTAACCTTTTCATCTTTCTTTTTATTTAAAGGAAATTTATTTGAAAAAAATCAATGGTGTGGTTTCTAATTTAATGCATGCACCCCATAATGTCTATTAGAGGCTCTTCACATGAGTAAGTCAGGTGAGACAGAACTGCTCATCTTTAGCTCACAATTCATTTACTTTCAGCTGAAATGTTCACCTGACATTCTAATTGGGGAAGAGTAAGAGCCCTGAGTGTATGTGTTAATAAATATATATTCTTCATAAATTTATATAATCTCATAACTGCCATCATTAAAACATATTGAATCATTATGCAAATAACTGAAGGAATTTCAGTTGTACCAACCATTTGTGAGTCTCGTTTTTTTGACCTGTGTTTCTTTCTTTCATTTGGTAAATAATAATTAAAAATGCTGGTGATACTAGCTATTGAGGGGTCAGGAGTGCACAGTGTTCTGGATTAGATGAATTTGCTACAGAGGTGGAAATGAGCAGACAGAAAAGGTTATAATTTACAATTTCAGTTGTAAATCCATTTCCAGAAGTCTGACAAAGAGCAATTTTGACAGTATTTTCTTGAGAAGCAGAGGAAGGGGAAAGTGTTACAAAAGTAGATGACACTAAATGTAAATGCAGTTCATGCTGTATTTCTGTAAGCTATTATTTTATCTTTCTCTGGATGAAGTCAGTTTAAGTATTCTCAGTTTATTATATTCCAGAGTGAGTTTCACTCCCAATAGCTGTTAATTATTGCCATAGCTTCCTCTCATATTAGTGTCTAAGCTCTACTCACAAAAAGAATACTCTTATCTCATCCCGAATAAAGTCTGTCTTTATAGACTGAACCCCCCTGTGATTTTCTCACATTCCCTAAGTACGGTGTGTACAGTGTAGGCTTAGTTGTCAAACTGAATGACCAAATAATTTTTTTCCTTAAAAAGCAGTAAATGCAGTAAGAGTATGATGTAGAATGAAAGTTCCATACCTAGAAAAAAACAAAAAAGAACCATAAAATGTTTTCTTTTGAGTATGTGTTAGATTACCAAATGTTTTCTTTAACAGCATTGGAGCTAAATGGGTATCCCTGAATCAATGAAGAAACTAAAAATCTCTTTTGTCTGAGATTCTGTACAAGGTAGGGAGACAGGTTTAGAAGCAGGTTTAAAAAAAAAAAAAAAAAAAAAATTCTTTTCTTATTTTCCCCCCCTTTTCCAGGTTCAATTCACTAACCTACATAGATGGTTGACTTGTAAGGACTTGTAGGCCTTTCTTTTGCAGTAGAGGTTTGAAATACAATGAAAAAAAAAAAAAAGGAAAAATAGTTTTTTAAGTTTTGTGAAAGACTGGCTTTGGGATATCAAAACCTGGCATTATTCCTACAGAGGATGGTGGTTTATAAGCTGTGTGATGGATATCTGACAGTAGTATTCTTATGTCAGTTTTCCTTACATTATGTTCCTTCTTTGTTTCAATTGGCAAGAGATAATAAAGCAGACCGGTTGTAGTTCAAGGAATCTGGTGAGCTTTACAGCTTACAATTACTAATATGTGAAACAGAGTGTATATAGTGACTTCAGTTATGTTATGCAGGTTCAGGATAAATGGTAGAAAGGACACTGGAATCCCAAAAAGAAGAAATAGCCTAAGGACTGACAAATAAGTGAACAAAAAAGAAATATGTAAATAATTTATTTATTTACACAGTTACATTATTATACTGTATACTATATATGTAAAGAGAATGTGCAAGAGAGGATGTGTCTTAGATATACATGTAAGATTGAAAGTGAAAACAATATAACTATGTAAATCAATACCCAATGAAGAAAGTGATTATGCTGGAATGCCTTCCTGTAGCATATTAATCCTTCCTCTCTAAAGAGTCTCTTTTATTTGGGTTATGGCCATCAGGTGCTGGATATCGTAGAACAGCGATGGGAGAAGATGATGGACAATTGTCATTTGCCAGCAGTGTGTTTACATAATCTTTAATCTACTGCAATTTCATGCAGAGGTGTGAAGGCTTCTGTGTCAAAGAGTTCGTTTCTTTTTTGCACAGTCATTGAAAACCTGTTTCTCAGTGTGTTTGGAATGTTTTGTATAACTCAGAAAGTATCTAGGCACACCTACTACAGCTGTAAGATTCCTGTAAGATCGTTGTGAAGATTAACAAGCTATATAATTTTGGACCATTTTTTAATATTGTGAGGATTTTCATGAAGCACTAAGCATAAAGGGACATCTGGAAATTTTTTTTTTTTAAGTGATTTTTTCAAAATGCAGTGCATGCAAGACCCCATAACAGATATAGGTGAAGAGCATTGCAGAAGCTATGTGTTCCAAGACAATTAAGAACTTTTCTGCAATAAAAAAAATATTAAAAAAAAATTAATAAAAATAACATGTTTGGCATATATGGTGGAGGAAGCAATGAAAAGCCATGTCTTTGCAAATGTTTGAATATATATATAACATAAAACCAAATAGGAATGAACTGCATAGTAACCCCACCTGGACTTAGAAAAGGTATATACAGAATATTTTAAAAAGAAATCCTGGCATATTTCAAAAAGATCACACTCCTTCTTGGGGTAATGGAGACAGTTCTGGTTGTTTGGTTTGTTTGTGGGGTTTTGTTTGTTTGTGGGGGTGGGGGGAGCTTTGCTGATTAGTTGCCTTTCTACAGGGATTCTTGCATCTTTTGAAGTAGTTGTTGTCAGATACTGGATCAGGATAACCATTTGCATGATTATATTTGTGAAGCCTGGTATTTGAAATAATACTTTTCAGAAGAAGTAGTGTGTGCAGAGAATGCAAGATTGGCCCAGTTAATTGCAATGAACATATCAGAGCTGTTGCTGATGGTTTTAGTATTTTTCGTTCTGGTGGTTGTTTCATAGAAGTAATAGAAAGATTTTTTTTTTTCTTCTCTTTTTTTTCCCCCCTCGCTTGTTTAGACTAAAGTTCTGTTTGGAAAGTAACTCCAAACAGAGAGAATCAAACTGATTATTGTATTTCATCATTAAAGCATCAGTGATACAGACAGCAAGTATTTCGTTCAGTTAGTAGATAATTTTTTTCAGAAGCAATGCGGCTTAGAGACTACATGTTGGGTTCTTTTTCTTCATATGCTGCATCTGCAACAGATTTATGAACCAAGTCAGTTAAATTTGAGCAGCATTCTCAATTCTGTAAGGCTGGACAGGTGCAAATGAAGAATAATCAAAAGGAAGTGGATTTACATCATTGAATTGGAGGGCATAAATTTGGTCTACAGAAACTGTCGATGACAGTATTCAAAACAAAAGAATCCACTTAATGCAGTACTGTTAAATTAAAAACAAAAGCATATTGAATAAAATGAGCAGAAAAGGAGAAGCAGCCTGTTATATAAGAATAAAATACATTTACGTACATAATTTGCAGGGCACAAGAACACTGATTTCTGTGAAGCAGGAAATTTTCTCCCATCCAAATGAAGATTTTGTTCCCTGCTCCCTTTTTATATCTTCTTCCCTTTGCATGGTGTTTTCTTACGATATTCTGGCATCAGCATTTATGTATTCATCCATATCATGGCCATGAGGGCACTACTAGGCCTTACTGGCCCTACTAAGTCCCCCACTCATGGCCTGGGAGCTCTGCTTCTGTTCACCCAAGGGCTTTCAGCCTCTGTCTCAGCAACAGTGGTCTGCATCTCAGCCCCAGCACTGCCCTTCTTGCTGAACTGGACTCTGACCTGCTGATTTCTGTCCTCTTCTGACCTTGGTCCTGCCCCATCACTGTGTACCTGCCATTACTAGACTGAGTCCCATTTCTGAGAGTTCAAGATGAAATTCTGCAATAATGACTGGAGGATCACATCTTGTACTGATTCCCAAAGTGAACTACAGGTATCAGAACTGAGACTGTTGTGACTAATGGCTTCTCTCTACAGATGTTAGATGAAAATAGGTATATCTTGACTGAGGAATTTCTGGTTGCTGTGCTTATGAGCAAAAAAGAGGCCTGTTGGCAAGCTCAAGAGAAACAGGCAAAGGTAGAAAATAGCTTTAAACTCTCAGTGACAACTCTCCTGATTCAGGGGTTGATATTAGAGAATATTTTATTTCCCCTCTTTCCTGAGAACTTTTCCAGGAAAGGAATAGCTGATTTCAAGGGCATCTGAGTTCTCTTTCCACTTGTTTAATAGATGTTTGCTTAAACTTCAGTATCAGTAGTGATAGTTGTTGCCCAGTTCTGCAGTAAAAGCTGCATTGGTGAAGCTCTGTAACAAGTGGCATTCTCTGTAAGATTAGCATTCACAGTTAGATTTGAACTGGTGATTTAAACCCTTTACAGATTCATTGAACCATCCAGTACTTTTCAGACCTTTTTTTTTCTTTTTTTTTTCTCTCTCCCCCCCCCAATATGGAGAAGGGAAGGAAGAAGGAGTATTTTATAAAACTTTATATCATCTTCAAAGTCAATGAAAGAAAGGTGTTGGATGAGCTTGAGGATGAAAATGTCTGCTTCTGGTTTACATTGCATAATACTCCCTGAAACAGACTTCTCTGAATTTGATTGGGCTAGCAGAAAACTTTGGGCATGTTCCGTCAACAGTGCTGGTGCATCTAGTGTTCTGTAGAAAGTATAACAACAGAGAACTGCAGGCTCAAACATGTGTTTCCATTCGAAACATCTCTTCTGAAATGCTGCTTGCATTTGGTTTCAACGTGCTAAGGCAGGAGAGTACCAAACATAACCAATAAGAGAAATAAATCCAGCTGTTTTTTTCATGGAATGGTGGTAAACTAAGTTTGAAAAATTTTTATCCTGGGAAGGAGCTGAACTCCTGTAAAGTTGATGTATATGTCGGTATATAAAGAGCCATGTCAAGTAGACTGTTTTTTTCTGACAGAGAACCCTCAAATTGTTCTGAGTTTCACTGGTTTCAAGAACTGACTCTTTGGGCTAAGACATGCAAGTGAGCAAATGGAAAGTCACAGCAGGAATTCAAGAATAGGTTAGGGGTCAAACAGTGAAAACCCTTTTATCATGCTGTCAGGTTTTCTTTCTTTTCATGAACTTGCATTGTAGCAATCAACCATTTTCTCTCAGCGTGAAACTCTGCTCTCACAAGTTCACTCAGCAGTTGGTTGTGTCAACACAACTCTTACAAAAAGGGACTTAGATGCACGACATCAGTCTAGTTCAGGGGAGGAATTCCAGAAACTAGAGTACATTGATTCCAGCTGAGGGCAAACATTGCTTTCTAAACAGCACTTCATAGCCAAACCTCCAAATGTTCTGCCTAAAGTCACTTCTTCCCTTTCTGTTAAAGAAAGTAATGCCCTTTGAAGTTGTGTAGCATAGTATTTCATTAATGATTTTTCATTTGGACAAATATTGTTAAATATCACAACAGTGTACAAGGTGGTCACAAACCAAAAAAGGTATTTTCATCCAGATAGTCTGTTGCCAGAGCAAAAATGTAATGTTTTATTGCATCTTTGCAGTGCTTTATAATGTTGATTTATGAGGGATAATACAAGAATTTTTAAGCTCATTTGAATATTGAAGAAAAGAATCTTTGTGTTTTAGAACTATCACAGCTGTCAGGTGTATTTACCTGTAACTTTACAAAACATTTTTATATTTCTTCATCTGTTTTAGCACTCTTCACTTAAACTTTTAACATATCATATCCATTCCCCATTAGTACTTTCAGAGGAGGCATGTTAGCTACTCTTCTATGTAATTTATCTGTGTAACTGTAATCCTTGAAGTCCTTCTCTGTGGTCAGGATAAGTGGCATTTTCCAAAGTGGATTAAGGTGACCTGAGGCTGTGCTGCCACACAAAATAATCAGTCTGTCCTTCAGCTTTCTCTTACCTAACATTATCTATGTATTTATGTCCCTTTCTCCAGTTGTGAATTGGATCAGCTCACAAACTCATTTTATGAAGGGTAAGTTCCTTGCTGGATCAAAGGCTCTGAACTGATACTCATCTATGGAAGTGCTGGAGTAGGCACAAGGTGGGGTAGGAGGAACCTGAGCCCCGCAGAGGCATGAGAGGCAGGTCTTTGTGTCAGCTGTGTCACTGAGGCTTTCACTGATCATGAAACCACACCCTTAGCATTACAGTTCTTTTTTAGATACACAAGATGAAACAAGCTGTCCATCGTGAGAGCAATATCAGGGATTAATTTAGGATGTATATATGTTGAGTAATGGGTAGGCAAAAATGACATAAGTTGTTTTTTAGTGCTGAGGATACTGACAGCTTTTTGTTCTTGTAATACTTTGATGAGTTTATCAAACAAGCTTAAGCACTATGAAGGTAAAGCCCCCATTCAAATGCTAAAAAAACCTTTAATCAAATCTAATCAAGATTTCTGTATTTATTTTCATGGTATTTTTTTAATGTGTTTTCATTTGTTGCCTGTCTGGATTTTACATAAGTCTTTCAAGTACTGAAAAAAAACCTCTTCTAAAACACTTCATTCTGCCATTGAAGTACTGTGAAAGAGCAGCAAGAATTACATCAGAAATAAGTCTTCTAACTAACACACGAAAGAGAAATAACAAAATTAACTGAATGTTTCTTTGTGTCTATGTATCACTGCTTAAGATATTTCATTTGGGTTAAATCAATGCTTTTATCCTTGGACCAGTAAAATGTTTCCTAGTGTGTCTGCTTTAATTTTACTTTTTTTTTAAGACTAAACCCAAGGAATTTATTAATAAATTATCTCATGAAAATATCACAATGATTCAGTTTTTGTAGTTGTCGAATGAACTTCTAAGTATGTGTGCAAAGTGTATGTGTTTTTATCTTGGCTAATGGAGCCAGGATTAGAGAATGGTTTTGTTAATTGTTGTTGTGATATTCACAGATGGGATCAGTCAGTGGTCAGAAATAGTTATTGAATCAATACAAACAATAAATAATGCACTAAGGCAACCTACTATAATTTCTTCTCCCTTTTCAAGTTATTGATATGCTGATGTCAATTGGATGTCCCTAAGTGAACCTGGCAATTGCATAGTTACTCAAAACTCTATTAAAGCCTGTTATGAATATTCTTTTGAAAATCATACATCCTCTTTATACTAGCAAATCTTGCCTAAATTCTTAGATTACGCTTTCAGAATCCAAAATATTTATGGTTTCTGGTGATTCCACTCCAGACATGATTGATATGCTTTTCCCTGATATCCTGCTGACTATTTTGGAAGAAAAATGATGAGCCAGCAATGGTGACAGAAAGCACTATGTAAGGGCTATATTCCATATTGTTAAGGAAGATAGATTGGGGAAATAATTAATGTAGCCAAGTAATTAATAACTCTTTGGTTGCCCTGCAGTACCAGAAGCTTAAGAAACCTATCTTATTGCTCCTATCTGTCCTCAAAATTAATGTTCTCTTATTTAGGCTGCTAGCTTTCTATGCATAAGCTATCACAATAATAGCAGTACTTTCTTGTAGCCTGTGGTATCAGCATCCAAAATGCATCCATCTAGAAATGAAAGAATTGTCAGTATTGCTTTAAATTCTTCAACCTGCAACAATAGCCAGTACGCTCAAGCCCCAAAGCATATACAATAGCAGGAGCCATAGAAACTGCTGAAGCCAAACACAAAATTATTCAGGTTCTTTTTCATTTGTCTGTAAATTGGATTAAGGGATTCTACCAGGGTATGCCTGTGTGTTGAGGTATATCTTAAACAAATGACCCAGTCAGAGTCAACCACCTTACATTGTCTTCCTGGTAGTAAATTGTGTTTATCTGACTGATCAAGGGCCTCTGACATAAAATATGCCAGAGGGGAAGTGGCTGTCTCTTCTCCCTTAAAAACAGTGCACTGATACCCTGCCTCCTGACATCATTGTGAAGCACAATATTAGGAATAAATCTGTTCTGCCCATACAAAACAGTTAGGCTGGTCTGTCCAGCTTCATCACTTCGGTCTCCAAAATGTAAGAGAAGTGTTTGTGTCATGTCAACTTTGAAAGGTGTATTTTATTAATAAGAATAATAGGGGCACAATTGAACATCTAACTTACTATGACCAGTAGTGAAATAGGAGGAAGGACTGCTCTTACATGCTAGTAGACTGGACAGTAGCCAGTGTGATAGCTCAGTGCTTTAGAGATGGGACAAGATGGCCTCACAGAACAGGGACTGGACTGCTCTGAATATTTCTTTTCAGAGCTGTTATAGGGTATGGAGATAAAGCAATTGCTTTGGTTTCTTGTAATTTGTGGATTTGAATAGAAAAATGTTTTTGTAAATGATATGAAAAGATGTACATCATACCTTTAGTAATCTGGGAAATGGAGTGAAGTTAATGGGAATGGTGAAATTATTTTGTCACATCATATAATATTGGGGTGAAGCTTTGACCCAGCTGAATTAAAAGGGAATTTTACCACTGAAAACAAGAGGGTCACGGTTTCCTCTGCAGGGTTTTAAGTCTTGGTGTCTCTCTTAAACCAAGCATTCATAGAGTAGGAAATATTCAGTTACACCAGAAATTTAGCAACATTATCAAATGCAGTCATAATTATCCTGTTACATTTTTTTTGTGCATAATGGCAAGTCCCACATCTGTGTGCATTTTGCACTAGAGCAGAACAAAGAACAGTGCGCATTGTCTTCAGAAGTGCATTCTGAAGGGGGATAACTGGATAAAGCTGCATGTTTTACAGTAGGAGGTACTTAGAATATTTTTATCTCTAGAACTACTTCGAAAAAATTACCTCACCTTGTAATATCCTGAAAGCAATGAGACATTACTATTGATCTGTACTCATGAGAAAAGGGTAACAGAGATGCTGTTCACAAGAAAAGTCACTGATACTTCTGGTAATGTTTATCACAGTTGTGAAAAAGCACAGGGATAGCTTTTTTTTTTTTTTTTTTCATGTGTACACCTTTGTGTAAACATTGAAGTACAAACAGAGGTATTTGTGTAGATAACTCATTTTCCTCTATGTTGTTATGCTCTGGGAAGCACACTGCAGGGTTGAGAGTTTCAGTATATAAATTTATCAAAACCTGTGTGATTAGTTAATCAATCTTGTTAAGAAAACAGGAAAAATACAAGCCCATCATATTTGTCAGTACACTGTTCATCGTATATTTGGGAAACAGTATGTTCAGAAAGTCCCCGAATCAGTTTTAAATTATTCTCTTTGCTCACTTTTTAATGGAAAGGTAACTTTTCAGAATCTAGATCCTTTTTAAATGGAAAATGTGCAATAGTATCTAAGGAAAGTATGAAGTTGATTTACTATGCATGATTTTTTTCCATTCTTTGTACACATTCAGTATGGTTATATTTTTGCTTGGGATGCATATATATATATTTTTTTTTCTGCTGAACTTTTCTCGATTGCTTTTTTATCAGGTTTACAAATCAAATCAAACAGGTATATTGCAGAGCTCTCTGATATTATTTTCTGCGCTTATAGCACAATGTATTGAATTATGCTTGCTCATGTACTGCTGCTGCTATTCTCTCCAGATTGAGAGAGAATGACTGTGGGGGCTGTAAATTCACTTGGCTTCCAGCACCACTGGTTAAATCAAGAGCCCTATTCAGGCTAGAGAAGAGACAGAGCAAGTGTTCATTACACAAATCAATTTGGTCAAAAGTACAGCACAGTGGGTACTCAACCATTGCTCACATAATATTGTCAACTTAATCAAATAATGCCTAGAAGACATTCACAAGCTCTTTCTCTGAGAAATAACTTGATTGGTGCAGCAGGAAAAAAACAGGTGCTGTTTGGAGCTTTTTTTTTTTTTTTTTTTTTAATTTCATTACTATTTTCTTTTAGATTTAAATTTCTGAAGAGCTTTGCCCTTATGTGGGTACTTATACATGAGAAACTCAGTGTAGCACCTAGTTCTGCCATTGAGTCTATTTTTAAAAATAATATATTGCTTTTCTTCTCTTTCTTTTCTTCCTGTAAATATTTTACAGAGTATTCCTACTGGAATTAGGCTGGTGTTCCTCTAGACTTGGTGTGACCTTAAAAAAATACACAACAGATTTTATTTGTTTAGAGATTATAGGATGGTCGAGACTTGGTAAAAGTTCTTCAAGTTATTCTAATACAACATATTTTCATTTTTTTCCAGGAAGAGATGATAGGTTTAGTTTAATTTTAGGCATTCCTACTGTTTATGTTCCATTTACTCTTTAAAAGTGAGATTGAGGACAGAGGGTTTTTTGTAGTGGCATGCAAACAGCTATTCTGTGACAGCATTCTATTACATTTAAACAGGGTTTGAGGGTCAGAGATTTTGTCTACACCACCATTGTTTTGTAGAAAATGAAAGTTATTAGTCAATGAAAAAAACAGAGGGAAAGTGTAACTCCAATATAAGCAATGTTACAGGACCATTGTCAGAAATAGAAGGAAAGGGATACAGAAAATATGTATTTGCTGGTAAGGAGAATAGAACTGTTTTTCTCTGCCCAAACAGTGTACACAAGGGCCTCTCTGATTTCAGGTTCACTGAACATTCTGTTTTATTGCAAGCAGTGCCTTTGCCCCAAGTGCTAAGGTTGGGAAGGTTGGGAGATGACACTCTTGTGTCCACTCAGGAGTAACCTGGGAAATGGGTTTGATTAGAGGTGGATGAAGGTTTTAAAACATAGGTTTTGGTGGTTTTTTCTTTCTCCTAAAGAATGTATTTCTGGATGAAATATATTGTGAATTTGGATTAGTAAATTCTTTAAAAAAATGTGTGGGAGATAATATTTTCTCCAAATAGGAAAAAAAAAAAAATATCCAGAAGGTCCTGTTTAGCAGTTTTCTTCACTTTTAGACATTTTTAAAACTTGGGAGAAAATAGAAAGTGAAACAAAAACCAGTATTTGCTGAAATACTCTTTCAGATTTTTTTTTTTTTTTCCAGTTAAATTACTACTCTCCAGTAAATTATAGTAGTTCTTTCTGATACTAGAAATCAGTAGTGCAGGTTGATCCCGAGGCAGCATGCTGGATCATGTGCTCTTTGGATGTGAGGTGGAATGATCTAAGACTCTGTGGTTCACTTGCTCCAAAAGGAGCAGCAGCTCTGGAAGGGCTTCGCGTACAGCGTGGGCCACTCCTTGCACTGGCAGAATCACTGCAAAACAGATTTTATTAAGAATAAAACTGTTGCCAGTTGTTAGAAGGGTTTTGAAGAGGAGGGAGAGGTGTTGGTTATGTAGGCTAAAGAAAGGGATGTGCTTTCATGAGAGTTTCAGTCCTGGGAAAATACTTGAACAAGTAAATACACGCTGCTTTTTTTTAACACCTGAAAGTACAAGAATAGCCTTTGGCATGGATCTGTCAAAAAGATAGTCTTTTTATTTCTACAGTAGCCTTGTAGACAAAGGAAAAGCCTTTTTATATTTCACTTCTCATAGAGCTTTGGCACTTTTCACACAGGACGTGCTTTTAAGCAAGCTGGGAAGTATGGTAAATCTGCAGCTGCAGTGGACTGGGTGGGAAACTGGAAACTGTTGAAGTAGTATCTCACTGACAAAATGAGAAGATTTATAAAAACGAGTTCTGCAAGGGTTTGTGGTGACTCAGTGTTTTTGAGTATTTTCATTAATGATCTGAATGATGGAATTGAGTGTATACTTATTAAATTTGCAATGATGCCGAGCTCAGAAGGGCTACAAGTACATTACAGGACAGGATTAGAATTCAAAATAATCTTGATAAATTGTGGGTATTCTCTGAAATAAAAAAAAAAAAATTAAAGCAAACAAACAAAAAAAAAGATGCTATTCAAAAACATCAAATACAAGGTGTTTACACAGCAATAGGAAAATGACAAATACAGCATGAAAAATCACTGGCTAGAGAATATTTCCATAAACAAGATCATAATGGATTACAAGTTGTATATGAATTTACATTGCCACCTTCCACAGGAAAAAAACCCAGTACACGCACAAGGAAAAACAAGGGCCACCAGGTAGCAGATAGATCCAGTGGTAAAATACGTTGAATAGTTGGTTTGTGAATTGTGATCTCTTCATAAAGTTAAATAAATGGCTTTTTGGTATGTGAAGGTAACTCTGATACAGCTTGGTAGTCAAAAAATGAGGTCGCACCACACAGACTGTACTCCCTTTTTTTGTAATTTCTGTTTAATGATAAGACTTAGGGAGGTTATTTATTTATTTGTTTTGCATAAAGCATACTAATTTGCTTAATTGAGTCAGGAGAGGGTATTGAAAGACCAAAACCCATAATAATCAGGACTTGCACTGATTGCATACAAAACTGCAGGGACATAGCAAGGCTAATGTTGTATAGTAACTTCAGTTCATTTCTAAAGAATGTCAGCCTCTGGTCTTTATCTCCTCTAGCAATGAAAATATTCTCTTGAAATGTGTTATTTATGTGGAAGGTAAATTGCATTCTAGCTCTCTGAGTCTACAGAGCTTTGAAACTTTCTTTTCTGGGATTTTACAAAATCCAGCCCATCCTCTGTCCCATGTCTGTTTTACCTCCCTGTTGTTACTTGAAAATCTCTGTATAATCTTCACATTTCAATTTCAATTTACAGTGATCCTTCTCCAGATCTCCTAGGCACATCTTCTGGATGATAATATGCTTTTAATAGAGACTTTTATATTGTCAAGCCTTTTGATATGTTTTAAGTGGTTTAGCTCTGTTAATTGTGCAACAGACTTCTTTAAGGATCTTTACAGGTGTGAATCTGTGATGACAGTGACTTTTTGAAGTTCTGGTTCACAGTCCTCACTGCCCATACTCTTGAGACATTCTTCACTGAAACTGTAACTTTCAGGCTTCTGTCCAAAAAAAAAAAAAAAAAAAACCGGTAAAATCAAAGAGCAAAAAAAAAAACCAACTGTATCTGTATTTACCCACTTCACCCATAATTTTCAGTTTAGCATCATCTTCGAAACCTCACTAGCTTTTTATTGGCAATATATCTGTTCAGCTTCTCGGTATGGAAGTTTCTCCTCATGTTTTGGTATGCAAATAGTGCACGGTTCAACCTTCCTACTCTTTGTTTCTCATCATTTTTATTTTAATACAATGAACAGAAATTACTTTTTCCAATTTGCATTTATACAGTACACTGATTATATAATTTCTTCCTGGGGCACCCTTTGTTCCTGAAGCTGAACAGCACCTTCAGAATTCCTTAATTTTCTGCAGATTAATCTAATTGACCTTAAATTCTTCTGGAGTACTGTATTTCAAGAATTTCTAGTTCTTCATACCCCACCTGCTCTATACACCAAATGTCCTTCATCCTTCTTTCCTTTTAAGGCTTGAAGGTAGAAAGCAATCTCTGTGGTGTCTGTGGATGGAACAGTTGCCTAAAATCTAAATTTTGAATTTTTGAGTTGGTTTTAGTTAGCAAGTCTTTATTTAGGGAACATGTTTTTGTCTCTTAACACTTATATGCCATGTGTAATATTTAAATTGCTAGAAATTTGTAAAGATGAACTGTTTAGTTTGTGGGACCTTGCCTGTGAGTTCAAGGCATAACATGAAAAGATGTGCTGGCACTGACGCAGTATTAGGTTTACACTTGAGCTGTTACCAATTCCTTGTTTGGATCCCTTGAAAATCCTTCCTTAATGCACACAAAAGTTTGTATTTGTGCATGAATATTAGCATATCTATATTATCTACATGAAATGTAGACACTGCTGAAGGAACCAGGTCTTCTGCAAAATGGTAAGGTCCTTTTTTTGTAAAATGTTCTGAGCACAGAAGTATGGGCAACACAGGAAACTGTAAATGTTTGTACTTTGAATTTGAGAACATTTGCATTTACTGAGGGAGGTGGTGTTAGATTTTACCCGCTAGAATGAAATTTTTATGTAGTTATTGCTGATGGAAATGATGTATTGTGTTTGAGTTCTTCTGCTTCCTCCTTAACAGGCTTATTGGTACTAAAACTGTGTGGTAAGGTTTATTTTAATTAACCATTTTTATTTTGCTTAAACTGTTGTCTCTTAAAAGAAACTTGATAGGAGGAAATGGGAGATTATTTTTGCTTTTTTTAAAACGAAAAAGTTAGATAAGATGAATTGTAACATTAGTAAAAAGAAAACAATGAATACTTGGAACATGAACATGGTCAGAAGGAATAGCGAGAACAGAGAAAATAGAGCAGTAGTTGTAAGGTGATCCTTGTAGTCATGCAACTATTTTCTTTCCTCTTCTTTTCTTCAAAATCCCCCCTACCACTGCAAAAGAAAATAATTATTCTGGTTTTGCATACCTATGCAAAATAATTTTCTTGTGACTGTATACTGTACACGCAGTGATTGATTAGGCACTGTATGAAGTAATTAAAGAACACAGATGAGAAATTTCTAGAATACTTTGATAGACCGGTATTGGTTAATTTTACTTTTTGGATGAAGGATATGATCTCATTTGCAGATTTTTCTTTCTCACAAAAAAACTTTGTTTCCAGGTCTCACTTTTATGTCAGGCAACCTTCACCACTCGTAATACTTCTATACCCTTTCAAGGCCTTTCCCATAATGGTGGCTATTCATCTAGACAAAATGACCCTCTAGTGCCCATCAGCACTGCTTATGAAATGGCAACTAGGATGTGATGTGTTACCTGCCTCCTGTGTAGAAGTCCCAGTGGCCTCTGAATGAAAGTACTAATCGTATTTGAAAGTGTATAGCTTGCTTCTTCAAGTAGGCTATTGTTTGGACACGGAGATTCAGTTTCTTCCATTGGCAAACACTGATAATGTTAAAACTAAGAAAAATCAATAAATAATAATTTACTTCCCGTTCTCCTGTTTATGCCAAGTACATATTAAAAATATCCCTGAAAACAAATAATGTTAATATAGATAGAGAAATGCATTCGGTTGGCATTTATTTTAACTTCAGGTATTCTTCAGTATCTTAGAACAAATTTACCTCCTTTTAAGTAATTTTTTGAGAATTTAAGCCCATCAGAATTTTATAATAAAAATGGCAGAAATACTTACTGTGCTTTACTTTATTTTGCTTTACTCTTTTAGCAGACAGATGATGCAGCACAGACCGATGGCCAGCAACAGACACAATCTTCTGAAAACACAGAAAACAAATCACAGCCAAAACGGCTTCACGTCTCAAATATACCATTCAGATTCCGGGATCCAGATCTTAGACAAATGTTTGGTGTAAGTACTTATAATTTATTTATGCTTTTTTGCATTTGCATTGAAATAGGTATTTTATACTATAGACAACCAAGAGTGCAGTATCTCTGATTTAGGCGGTTTAACCATTTTCAATAAATATTCTCTTACCATGTGTTTATAATTTGACAGTCACAACTGGGAAATAAATTCTTCTTATGCTACTCTCTGTGATACCAAATCGTGTATTCTGTGTATTGTGTTGTTTTGTATTACATTCAAAATAAGCCATCTATATCGGCTTAAAATATTGCATGTATATATATTCTTCCTGCATACATCTAGATTTATATGCCTGTATTTACTGATTTTTGGAGAGCAAGATATAAAAATAGTCAGTGCTTGACCTCATGAGCAAGGGACCAAACTCTCTAGAAGTAAGATATGGGCTGAGTTTAAACAGGAAGTCCGGGAGAAGGAACCCTCACCCATACCCACAGGTATTGTAGGTCTGTAATCTTCTAAAGTTGTTGCCAGCATTTTTCTATAAATCTCTTAATTTTTGTCCTTGCCCAGACAATTAGGTACCTTCAGGTGCATTAGTTGTGTTTCACATGTCTCATCCCTGACATCAGTTCTGGGCTCATAACCATGAGAGGTTAGACGGTTTCTTCTCCTGACTCCAAGAATTCTTAGGTTCATTTTGCATCGTCACTAAATAAAATCTAGAACTAGTATTTGATCAGCTATTAGAACCTAGCTTTTCCTTCTCCAAGTTAGTACTCTTCAGTGTTTGTGTTACTTTTGCTTTCTTATTGCTGACTCACTAAAACTTAATTCTCTTCTGCTTATTCAAACTGTGTTACAGTTAAGTGCAGCATAAAGTACTTCATGGCACTCTACTTCTCTCCATATTTCATGTCCAATTCAGATTTTTAAGTTCTTGTACATGAATTAAGACATTGTATTTTTCGGCATTTATTTCTATTAAGTCAATCAAACTGTCTTTGGAAAAAGAATCCTGGTATAGTATTGGGAAATGAGACTTACTGTTTTGCTGCATCTGACTTGCTCCAAGTAACCTCCTCTAAATGCAGATTACAGCTTATTGGTAAAAAGGCAAAAGGCATAATAATTAACCCTCGAGAGAAAAATATGCAAACTTATTTAAATTAAACAAACCACTTAGAATGAATGGATTTTACTTGAAAGTACATGAAAGAAATTTTTTTTTCCTTTTTTTTTAAATTTTATTTTTGAGTCATAAAGGCATATGTGGAATGATAGTGACAAATGTAATGTTACATACGATTTAGTTGTAATACTGTGTCTTTTGTGTTCTTGACTATTTTTCATTTTATAGTCTCTAACTTTTTTGTGTGTTGCACTATTTTTTGAAACAGACATTTTTGCTGTATATGATTGAAGTGTTGAAGTTATTTTCATGTAACTTTTCTATTTCTTTGCAGCAATTTGGTAAAATCTTAGATGTTGAAATTATTTTTAATGAGCGAGGCTCAAAGGTAAGCAGTTTAATTCACCCATGGAAGTTTTTCATTTGTTCAAAATATTTGTATGAGTAAATGGAAACAACTGCACCACTGTAAAAAATATCTGAAATTCCATGTCAGTGAAAGCATCTTCTGAGCTGTCATTTAATTTCTTAAGCAGCATGAAAATCACTGGACTCATTTTATGTCTTTTAAAGGGGGTAATTTTTAACTACTCCAATCTGTCATCTTTTTTGTGGGAATGTTGACTTCTTCTGTCTTTATTCTTCAATAGTAATTATCTTGTTTATTTTATGAGTCCATACTTACATATATTTGTAGGCAGGCTTGTGTTAGTACAGGTATTTTTTTCCCTTATTGAAATTAAACATAATAATTATACCTAATAACTGACCTCTTTAGTAATTAGCTGAGAAAATATGTGATTGTTTCAGATTACCTAAGTGCAGATGTCTTCCTTTTTAGTTAAAGCTTCAGTACACCAACCCTTTGAAAACAATAAATTTTAACATTTATTTGATTAAAAGAGTTATTGTATTGCAAACATTTTTTAATTATTATTATTCTTATTTATTATTTTTTCCACTGAAAATTACTTTGCCTTAAATGCATACTTCAATTTATTCAAAATTTGAGAAATAAAGCAAGATAGAATTTCTAAGAGTGCATTAGCATCATTACCTGGTGCAAAATTGTAGCCCAATATGCTTCACCTCTGACATCAGTTGCACTATAAGGGTTTATGTCTATGTCATATGCATGAAATGTTTCTCCTATTCCTGTCATGTGAGACACACTAGAATATTTACCCACCAATGTTTCAGTTTTCCCGTAATTCTCATATATGATTTATTATTAACAGTGGAATTCTTTTCCTATTATACTGTAATATGTCATTTTTTAAGAATCACATATATCATAAATCTCTCTTAGATCAGATATATTTTAATGCTGTTATTTTTTCCCTTAATGTGTTTGTATTTACATTCAAAACTTAAAGCTGTCACTTTTTTTTTTTTTTTAATTATTATTAATAGAATAGCTAAAATTTCCTGGTATATATTCAAAAATTAATCTGACATTCATTAATTTACACCCTTGCCTGCCAGGCCAAATCTCATGGGAACATTTACCACTTTTTTAGTAACCAACCAAAATGTACGACAGCTTAGAATCTCCTACTCTGGCTGAAATTTATAAAATTTTTACCACTGACTTATGGCTATTCAGTAGTGTTTGCAAAAGATATTGTTTGTCCAGAACCTGTTGGATAGCATTATAAATTTCAAAAGATGTCCCACACACGCCACTTTAATTTAGTGCTGTCGAAGATGGAGTGGAACTGAGTATTCGTGTCATGGTGGTCGTGGTGTACACATTTCTTTAGCCATGAAATCTTACACAGGACTTTTAACTACCACACCTGCCTCAGACTGCAGAGGCATAAGAATCTTTTAATGTCTTTGGGGGGTGAGGTGAGGAGCTATTTCTGAACTGAGGTGGGTTTTTTTTAATAGTGATCTTGCAGTAGCGAAAACTTTCCAGTGCCTTTTTGTAGAAACAAGCTCATATGAAGAATTTCACAAGGAAGAGGTTTTCCTATGTAGGCTTTTAATGTCACTACCTCAGCTGCAAACCTCGTCTTCGAGACTCTAAGACCTATCCTTATTCAATACTCCTGCTCTATTCAGTGCTCTGTTGGTACATCCAAGCTGGCTCTAATCTGCTGCAGATAGTTAAAACAGTTCTGTGATATATTGCATTGCTTATGTACATTACTTCTCATCCTCTTTGGAGTTATTACTCTGTATAGCTACAGGATATTTTGATTTTCAGATGTGCCTTTAGTACCCTCTCTCAATTAAATTTTTAGAAAAAATAAATTAAAAATGCACTCCTTTTATTCCTAATCCTGTTTTTTAACTTTTTAATCTGATAATT
Source organism: Megaceryle torquata (assembly GCA_024611175.1). Taxonomy (NCBI): domain Eukaryota; kingdom Metazoa; phylum Chordata; class Aves; order Coraciiformes; family Cerylidae; genus Megaceryle; species Megaceryle torquata. Next base: position 25,005 of record JANIJG010002102.1, on the reverse strand, counting down.
TCATGTCCATTCTGTAGGATTTAAGATGCACTAGATTAAAGTCCCATTCCTGGCACTGCTTATTTATCTTTTCATAAAATCCCACTGAAAGTGAAAGGACTGCTAAGTGGTCTCAAGCTGAGGACAGGTAAAAAAGTTTGCAGGATCTAAATTAAAATTTGTTTCTAGCTACAGTTTGGCATAAAAGAATTGCTAGATTTATTTTGTTTGTTTGTTTGTTTCTGGTTCTTTATTTGTTTTTATTCTAACATTAAATGTTTAAAAAGATTCTTGGAAAAACAACAGAAGTAAGCTCATTTTCATAACATAATAGTTAAGAAAAATGGAATTGCATATTCCAAAAACATAATGTTGCAGCACCACCATAAAGTTACAAAATAATTTTGCAGAAGGGAGTCCCTGCATAAAAGAAACCCTAAAATAACACAAGTTTCTTACTGCAAATTTCTGTTTGTGGGTGTAACGATTAAGATAACTTTACTAGCTTTGTGGCAGCACTGAAGACTTTTGAAACTCTTCTTTTTATAAGAAATGCAAACATTTCAGTTTTGTTTTGGCATAGTTCTTTCTTAAAAGCTGTGTTAAATGAATGAGGCTTCACTTCACCAATCCTTGAAGCTGTTGATTAAAGTAACATTAAAAATTGCTGGTAACTTAACCTTTCCCTGCATTTACCACTTATCTTGGAAGGACAATTTGAAATACTACTGTGCTGTTCTATCACTGAAGCTCTCCATGGAGCTGTGAATGGCTTTTGTCTTGGGCACAATTGCAAGGCTGCAAAGATACAGGAACATCAAGTACCAATTTTTTATAGTTGTAAATTATACAGCTATATCCTATGTATATAGTTACATAAATCTGTGTCTGCATATGTATTATATATATATCTAGTATATATTGTATTGAGATATTTTTCTTCAAATTAGAAGAGCTCTTAAGCACCTCTGAAATTAAACAGAACCTTCTCACCTACTAACTGGGCTATTATTAAATCATTTAACAAACTTCAAAAATAAAATGAAGAAATTTACATTATCAGTTGATAAAATATAGTGTATGCTATAGCTAAAGTAGCTGTTGAATCAGTTGCATATAAAATTAGTGCTCACGTTTGCATAGATATTTGAATGTTCGATGAATGATTCTGTGTTCTGTGATTGAGTTCCTGTGGTGGGTAGGTAAAATTAAAGATTTGCATATGTAATAAGAGCTTAATTTAAATAGTGTTAATTATGAGAATAAGTACAACATAAGAAATTTTAAAAATTACAGTGAGTATTCTTTTCAGAATCTTTGAAGTTCCTGTCTTATCTTGGCTTGTGGCTCCACTTTTTTTTTCTATTTTTTAAATATAATTAGGTTTTTATCTTTCTCTTCAGTTGTTTGAAAAAAAGCAACTGGTAGTGCTGTGAGTTAGGAAAGTGAGTCAAAATTTTGACTAAACAAATCCCACCAAATGTTTGCAATTCTGAGAAGGGGCAGTTTTTCATCAAGGAGGAGAAGTGAAATCAAGCAGCACTGGGGAATTTATGCTATTGCATGGAGTCAGGCTCCTTGGATCTATGGTTTCAGTGACGTTTTCTGCTGTGAAATCTTCCTAATGGCATCCTAAATTATGAGCTTATTTATACAGAGCTCTTATAAGATGGGAGGAAGCAGTTGAAGAACAAACAAAAGTTTAAAGTTGAGTATGGATTTAAGTATAAGAAAAGCCTATGGCAGGTGTCTAAAAAAGGATTTAGTACCAAGGAAGAGAATTTACTTTCTCTCAACACTCCTAGCGCTTTGGGGAAAAGAGAGTTACATCCTCAGTGTCTTGTGACAAGCGAGGTCGTGGCTTTGTGCTAAAATTGTTGAGGGTAGAGTAGAGAAAAATCTGTGGAATCAGGTATTTTGAAAATGGCTTCAACTAGAAGTGGAACTGCTGATAAAGCACTTCTGAGCTCAGGCTTCAGAGTGATTTTAAAAGAGGAAAAAAAAAAAAAAAGAGCAACAGACAATGTGTTTAAGCTACTTTGAAGAGAATGTACTGCATGCAAGTGTCACTTTCTGGTTTATGAACTAGAAGAAACAAATGTATTCTTCCAGTAGGCAAAAAGAACCCAAAGAACTGTATAACAATCCTCATAGTTTCTACACTTTTTTAATGGATTAATTAATTAACTAATTAATTAGTTCTGTGTTCATATCCATTGTTTTTCTCAACCCTTCGTGGCAGTTTTACCATAGTTTCATATATTAATTCCTCTTTGCATAAAAAATGTCAATAGATGGCTACGTATCTCCCCCCCCCCCCCCTTTTTTTTTAAGAGGAATCACTATGTACATAATAGGTAGAACTGTAGACAGTAAGTGGGTGAATACTGACCATAAAACTTAGCGAATGGATAATAAGGAGACAAGATACATGGCTAATTCCTAAGGAACAGCACAAATGAAAGCTTTATCTCATAGTTCAAGCTAAAGTAACAGCAAAGAAAAAGGTTGTAGTAGGACTTCAACCACGTGCAGCAAAGCCTAAATATAAAGTGGCCATGTATAACTTGTAAATGTTTCTTGTTATGAAACACCAAAGATGTAGATGCTTATTTTCTGGGATGACTAGGGGCAAGCATGCAAAGGCATTGTAGTGCTCATGTACAAATGACTTCAAAGGGTTGGTGTATGGTTCTGAAATGGTTTTCAGTGTCTGATTTTTTTCAAAAACATTTGCCATTGTAAATAGTGTCTAATTTAACTTAGTAGAATAAAAAGAACTTCTAGTAGGATTGGAAATGTTTGGTTAGCCTAATATTATAAAGCAAAGCATTTTTCATAAGCAGAATTTCGTATTTGTCGAGTATTCTCCTGTCCCACTATTGGGGTTTTATCAGTTGCATGTTCTGTATGTGGAAGGTAATATACAGAAATAGTAAATGAACCAGTTGAACTTATTCAAAATGTTTGCATTTTTATTCCTTTTATCAGAGTTTCTTTTTCTATTCACATCATGTGATTTTTTTGATCTGTTAATAGAAGAAAGTTAATACTTTATTCTAAAAGTACTTTTGTTTTGTTGGTGGTTTTCTTTTCCTTTTTTTCTTTTATAAAAAAATAAGTAAAGGCTGTATAGTTTGACAAAAGTTTAAGTTACCCTAGTGTTGCATGGGAACAATGTTTCTTATGATCACAACAGCATGATTAAGTAGGCAATGTTTTAGAGTATATTGACATTCAGTGTTGAATTTTGTGCACATGTTTTTATTTTGTTGAGATATCTGCATGTCATTAAAATGTGGTTCATTTTTTTTTCTCATTAGTTCATTTATTTCTATGTGAAGACACTGTAATTTATTTTAACTTCATTTTCTTATTGTTAGATTAATTTTCCTCTGTAGTGACATGTAGAAAGGTATTTTTGGTATCATTCTTTGGATTTCTCAGAGGGTATTATCTAACTGATGACAGAAAAATTTGTTCACATTTGTCGCTTATTTATTGCACATCTCAATACAATTATAATTTTTCTAATTTGCATGTTACAGAAATGAAGCAAGGACAAGAAAATATTAAATTAAAGAGAGAGAACATAAGCAAACAAGTGGTCATTGACTGAAATAATAATGTGCATGTTGTTTTCCCCCCTTCTCCCTCCTGCATGCAGGGATTTGGTTTCGTAACTTTCGAAAATAGTGCTGATGCGGACAGGGCGAGGGAGAAATTACACGGCACCGTGGTAGAGGGCCGTAAAATCGAGGTGCATGTTCAAAATATTTTCCTTTTCATCTTTTTTATAAATGTCTGCTTCACTCTCATTTGTTGTTTCAGATGCATCATTGGTGTCTTCTGTGTGCTCCCCTTTCCCCTTCCCATTGTTTATATATATATATTTATATATAAAGAGAGAGAATCTGGCCTTACTTGGGTTTTTTATTGTTATTTCTTTTGGAATTATTAATATTATTGTCATTATTGCTGAAAGGTGGATGACAGAATTGAAAAAAAAAAAAAAAAAAGCTTTAATAACTTGAAGTTACTATTTTGGATGTTTTGTAAATCAATGGGTGCAGTAGATTCCAAAAACCAGCCAACAAAAAAAAGAAATTAAAAAAAAAAAAAATTGAGAACAACAACAAAAAATAAAAGTGTGACAGACAAATCAAAAACAAACAAAAGGTTGATTTTTTTATTTCTTTTTTTGTTTGTTTGTTTGTTTCTTTCTTTTTTTTTTTTTCTGCAGGGTTGATGCGGGATCCATAGTGGCTTTCAAAGCATTCAGATTGGGAAAGAAGCATCCAAAAGATGTAAAAAAAAAAACAAAACTAAACAAAGCCAGACTAAAGACTGACCGATTTTAACATTTAATTTTTAATGAAACAATCAGGCTACTTTGGCTGGATGACGTGAGCCATTCACATCTATTAAAACACCAACGCCAATGCATTTTAGTACCACTGGATCCCCTTCAATACTGCCTCAGTCATATTTGTTAGAATTAAAAAAAAAAAAAAACCAATTGAAAATGCTGTCGTCTTTTGAGTAAGATGTTGCATATTTTGCCTTTTCATTTTCCCCCTTCGACGGTAGCGCTTAGGGCCCTCACCAAACTCTCAGTAACCATGGTAACTGTATACATACCCATGCTGGCGATGGTGCTGAATGGTAAGTGGAGAAGTCCATCTGCCGTTTCACGTATTTAGCGCTGATATACCACGTGAATTTTTTTGACTTGTTGTATTAAGTTTTCTTGATGCTACATTTTTTTCTATATTGGTACGCCTGTAATTGAGTGTACGTTTTAAGCAAGCCTGGGAGGCACTGATTGGATTGAGGATATGACTTCGTGCACATCTTACTCAGATTGTTAACTCCATATTGTGTTAAATAATGCACCCTCTTTTTATCCTTTTGTTAGCTGTGATTTTAAAGCTTGAATGATTTTGTTAATTCTTGCAATGAAAAAGGCTCTTGTTCCAAGTGTTGAATGCTAGATGTTGCTTTTCCAATGGTACTTCTCTTCTAAAGGGTTATGTTGCACACTGCTAAAATTCGTTTGTCCCTTTTTTTGACATTTTCTTTGTTTCCTTGTACCTTGTCTCTTTCCCTTCTACTCCACTGCATGTTCCTTCATATAATCTTTTTTTTTCTGTTTTGAGTATTTATTGTATCAGTGTTATCATGGAATACAAGCATGCTCTTAAGTCTTAAATTATGCAGTACCTTTTAATTTGCTTTTAATGTCTTTTTATTAAAATTTAAATGATATGATGTTGCTTTATTGAAATGATTTGTAAGTTAAAATGGTTATGAAAGTAAATGTAATTATAAATAGTATGATTTTGTTATGCACCTGTTGCCTTTTATAAATTAAATTGCATTTTATTTTTACATGACTAATAGCAGTAATAATGCATGCATTTATTAGTAATGTGGACCCTCCCTGTAACCCTTTCTAATCCCGTGTTCTATGTGCTTAGGTAAATAATGCAACAGCACGTGTAATGACAAATAAAAAGACCGTCAACCCTTACACGAATGGTAAGTGCATGAGATCTCGGTGCTTCGTTTTAATGTCAGTGCATGCGAAACCTCACTCTGCTGCTGAATGGATGGGCTCATCTACTCATGAAGTGTCATAGTCCCCATCTCCTGCATCTCCTTGGGCTCAGGCTTTGACCAGTGACCTAAAACGTGACATGTCTGGACATAAATTCCATCTTTATAGAGTACAGCTAATTCACAGCCATGTGGGCACAGCATGCAGCATTTTGCTTGGTTGGAAGTGTTTAACCACAGTGGCTTTTGTACAGGAAAATATACCTTGATAGGAAAGTGTTACTCTCTTCTAGCTTTGTGCAATGTCAATGTTGTGATGAAGGAACTAATCGGAGGATTCAGTTTTGCATGGATGATGGAGGTAGGAGGACCAGAAAGAAGAATGTCTTTGTCAGGCATGAGATACTTTTTAGTACCAAGACACACATCTAGTCAAAGATAATTTTTTGTGTCTTCCTTCCACAATTTGTTACGAGTAAAGCGGAAACTGTAATTGGGTCCTGTTTCCAGCTCTTTTGCTCTGGAAAAATGTAAATTGCAAGTTATCTAAAAAAAATTAATTTTAATACTGACCTAAGTTGGTATAATGTTGTGCATTGATAATAGAAAAATAATCCATAGATATTTGCAAAGTTTGGAAGCAGTGCATTTTAAAAGTGATTCCTTTGAGAGTGTTTGATCGCGTGTTTGAGTTGTTTGCATTTGCTACTTGAGAAAATTCTAGGAAGTTCCTAACTCAACAACATTAAACAATAATACATCAGTTGAAGTTAATTGCAATTAATATTTTCCAGTTTTACTAGACTGTGTAGTTATAATTATTATCTTTTCAGTTTAATTTAGTTTTCCTTATACAGTAGAAAGCAGATGAAATCTGCACATACATCAGTAAAGGTTTCCACAGGTAGATTAGATCATTTTCTTTTTTGAAATGGGATGGAGCTTATTTTCTATATCTGAGGTGTCATTAGTGAGGTTTTACTAAAACCCAGGGCAAATATTTTTTTCCTACCACGGTAAAAATAAAATACAGTGATGATTTTCATTTGATGTGATAATTGAGCTAGTTAAAATGAGCTGGAGAAGAAAAATCTGAAATACTTCATGCTATTGCAGAAACTGTTTTCTTCCTCATTTTGTATGTAAATGTGGAACTTGGCAAATGATGCAGATGGGAAATCTCCTTAATTTTTACTGACTTAAATCATCTCAGTAAATCTAGTGAAAGAGATACGAAGCTTGACTGGATCACATAAAAAGATTTTGTTGTAATAAGGAGCTGAATTAACTATATGCATACGATACTGCAAACTTTGTCTGCTATATTGTAATGATAAAAGGATAGAAGTAGTTTGTTATAAATGATGAACTATGTGTTGTATTCATATTATCTTGAGGCTACAAAACTGTTACTAGCAAAGAAAACGTTACATGTCAACACATCCAGTGCTGAAGGAAGGGAATGCTGGAAATGGAGATGTGAGATTTTTACAAATCTGGTTTTAGAGGATGTTCACCCCTGTGTCCTGCACTACAGGATTATTTAGGTCATACATTACCATTTGTTGACATCCAAAACCAGATGATGAAAACCTACTGTTAAGCATTTCGCATTTCAAGTGTTTTGTCTGTCATTTTCCATCCTGTTCCATCTGGACTAGATCTCACCAAAGTAACCTGTTCAGTGCATAAAAATTAGCATTTGTGTTTGTGAATCCATACATCCAAGGTGTTGCATGTAGGATGTTCTTTTGTACACCTTTTGATAGGTATCTACCAAGACAAACTCTGGTTGTAGTTCATACATTTTTATATTTTTATATTGAGAGAACCTCAGACGTTAAAATAAACACACAAGGAGAATCTTGCATAATAATTACAAGCATCAAGGAATGAAGTGTAGACATGCAAGGCGCGTCATTTAGTTTAATCAGTGCTTGTATTATCAGTCATCCTGACATTGTATGATTCTAGTTATTTATCATTTTTTGTCAGGAATTAACCAGTGCTATAGTTATTATTAAAGACTATTGTTGTCTAAAGTAAAGGTCTTCTCTTTTAAGTAAATACAAGTCTAGTTTTCCTCTGTTCCTCTACAAGCATGTTAACATTTGCAAGATGCTTCTCATGTAGATAGACAGAAATGTTTTGTTTGTACATGCTTATCTCTTCAAAACCACTTCTTTTTTTAACGTATGGCTTTATTTTTCAAAGAATACAGGCTTACTGACACGTTGTTGGCAGGTATTCAAAATGTGGTTTGGGCATACGCTGTATTATATTAAAACATCAGGAACTAATACTTCTTGTAATTTAAAAATAAGATACACTCTGTTTTGTCTTTCATTCCTGAATACTGCTGGTAGTTTGATAAGAGGGATCATGTAGTGAATATGATTGCAAAAGTTAGTAGATTTCAAAGCACAAACACCTAGCCTTTTTTTTTAATATATAGAGCTTCATTCAAGTAAGTGGTTTGATTTTGTGTCCTTTGATGGTTTTTGAAATTAGTATGCTTTCCAGTGACTTTTGATGATTCCCAAAATGAGCAATTAATAAATTCTCAGTTGCTAGGCGAGCTTTCTTTTGTGCAAGTTTGTAATCAAACAGGATGGTTTTGATGGCACACCTCATGTGCTTTGGAAACAGAACTGCCTTTTCTATGAAGATAGTCAGTGTCAGGAGTTCTGCTTGTTGTCAAAAATATTTCAGAGACATGTTTAGATGTTTCAGCCTATCCTGTTCACAGTTTTACTTTCTTTGTATGCCCTTATAGCAATTCAGGATGCTCATCCAAGTCTTGTAGGAAATAGAGAATTATGAACAAGTGGATTCAGAGATCCACAGCAGTGAATGAGGAACATGAAATGGAGATCAGTAGAGGGAAAAATGAGTTATAAAGTTCACACTTGGGGTGCTTTGAATTTCAGCCTTCTGTTGATCTAAACTTATATTCAAAATTACAGCTAGTGAGTCTTGCCACAGTTAAATTCATTCCCACTCCACTTTCCTCCCTCCTCTGGATGCAAACAGGAGGAAAGCAAATGGTGTTGCAGGGCTTCTTTGCTGCCAAAGCATTCCTTTTAGCCATGGGTGCCTGTCTGGCCTATGAAGTGAAAATAATCCTCTCTGCATCGCTGTGCCCCACTTTCTACCAAAGCTTGTTACACTGTGCAGTGTGATTATTTCCTTCCCTTTAGTACGCTTAATGTGCATTTCTTTGGCTGACTGTACAGGGCGGGTTTTGGGGCAGGCAGACCGGGTTGTTTCCTTCCTTGTTTGTTTTTTAAGTTTTCAACTTTTATATTTTCAACTTGAGGAGGAGATTAACATTGTGACAGTAAGAAAAATGCACAAAACTACATCCACTGAGATTTTGCCTCTTCCAGCAGCTGAAGTACAGTTACTTGGCAGCTAGCTACTTGCTTGGATACATCAACTACTATCACACTTGATTAACCCACACAGCTATGGGCCAGCACGTTGCTAGCTGACATGTTAAAGTTAAGTTTAATTACTGTTATTTTCATGATGAAAGAAGTATTTCCTGTAAAAGCTTCAAAAAGTTAGATGAGACAGCCATCACTGTGAGAGGGGTAAGGAACTGAAATATGAGAGTGGCTTTCAGCTGTGAAGAGCAATCTGCGTCTTCCAAGATCTTTTCTTTCTCTCAGACAAATTGTGGTGCAGTTAGTGTAACTTAGAAGCTGAGGGGTGTCTGTCAGCTTCTTTGACAGCAGAAGCTGACAGATCTGAAATTAAGTCCAATTTTTCATTTTTCATGGTGTTGATCAGTGGTCTCTGAAGGAAGGAATGAATTTGAAGTATTAAATATTCACTAAGCTATAAAAAAATGATTTTTTTAAATTGAAAGTCTCAAAATTTGGCTAAGAATATTTGTTGTAACACAAGATTCCTGAATACAATCCTGTAGTATGTAAAATTGAAGGGTTGGGTAAAAATCCTGTGATATTTTCAGGAGGAAAGTAATTTCAGTCCTTCTTAATTGGCCATAATTGTCTTGTAGGTGAATTTCAAAAAGACCTCCCACCTCTGTTATTGAGCAGTTAATAAGTGGTAAAAAGTTACCCTGCATCAGAGAGAGATAGCAGAATTTTTAAAGGGCTGGAAATAATTTTATTCTGTGTGACTGCAATTTTTGTATTACACCTTTCCAGTCTTCTAATGCTTTATAGTTTTATGGTCTTCTACTGTGCTTTTGCATTCCCTGATGTCATAGAATGGTTTGTGTAGATATGTCCAAAGCAGAAACAAGCCTCACTATAGTTTGCATTTAAACTCTTCCTATTTTGGCTCTTCTAATTTTGAAAAGCCTTGTTGTCCCTGTCTTGACTGTATTTTGTTTTCAGCAGCATAGTTACAGGATCTTTTTAAAGTACCATAACTCTTGAGTTTAAAAGATGCTTTTCCTAATTTTTTTTTTTTAATTATTCACATTTACAAGTGGTGCTTCCCACTCCTCTGATTCAAATGTGCTTTTGGAAAACCTCTAATTTTTCCATCCTTGTAGTTCAACTAATTGTTCAAACACTTTAAAAAAAAAGGAAAAAAAAAAAGGGTACGGGTGGAGGTATGTTCTGTGCAGTTTGGAGTTAACTGGACATGGATCCACCTGTGGCTGAGCAAAACACAATGATAGCAGGCACTTTACCACCTCTCAGAACGCTAATGAGTTTGTGAGTGTTGTCTCCTGCTGTTCTCTTACCCCTTCCCCTTCAGTTCCTTCAGCATTGCTGTCTTTGGCATCAGCACATATGCTTTGAACACAGGCCCTGCTTCTGCCAGGAGCCTGTACACTCCAGCCCTACCTGGCCCTTCTGCGTTGGGCATAAGGATGTGACAGCAATGATTTGGAGTTTGGCAGAACACAGGCTATGGAATAGCTGTTGGTACTGCACTTTGGTTTTATGCCAGCTGTGGGAGGATAGTGATCATTTAAGACAAAGGCAGCAGCTGCATTTGTACCACTTAAGAGCTTTGCAGAATGTGATTGCAGCATTTTCGTACGTGCTGGCTCCCATATAGCAATATGCCAGCAGCATTTATCAGCTGTAAATGCAGGCGCAATGGTCACTTTTGGTATGTGCCTGTAATTGTCCTGTTTCATTGTGGACAGTCTGATCTACAAATGCAAATGGCAAAAATACATCTGGCATTTGACTGGGATCCCTCAGCGTGCAAATATCTTTCCATACGCTCTCTACACTTTCATTTTTCCTAGAGTAGGATCAAAACGTTCAGATTATTTGATTGACTTCTAACCTACACTAACTCATGCTTATTAGAAACATTTGTGTCCAGCAAATGGACTGATTTGGCCTCTCTGGCTTTTAAACAGAGATTTGAAGCAATGGAAAAGAACCAATCTACTGTGGTACAACATGATACAGGGATACCTGAACTAGTTCTGACTTAATTCCATAACTTAAGGAAATAAGTCCATGGCAACTGTGCATTGCAGCCAAGGTACTTCACCTGATAATTTAGTCTGGTACTAAATGTCCAAGAATGCCTTATTTCATTACTTATTTCCATACTTCAGAAGCTGATATTAAAGATCAGTAATCTAAGATGCCTATACAACTTTGAATTAAAAGACCTTTTTCAAAGCCATTTTATCTGTATACCTCTATGCAAAAATAAAATTGAAAAAAGTCATTATTATTATCAGGAATTGCAATATTAACTCAGTTATGTTTTTATGTTTGCTGCAGGCTGGAAATTAAATCCAGTTGTTGGTGCAGTTTATAGTCCAGAATTCTATGCAGGTAAGGATCATGCTATAGTTGTCCATGCCATATTTTTTTTAGTATTCTTTAAACCATGCAGAAGTACATAATATATGTTGGGTATCTTTGTTTGATTCACATTACTTGCAAGCCATGTACAGATTTGTGATGCAGGATTTTAACAGTTACCTGGGCATACTAAAGTTTATATAGGAGATCTATTAATTCCTTTTTACTGGAAAGTAGATAGTATAATATGAAGTGTACTGCAGTGTCCCAGCCTCACTTGAGATTTTGATATATTTTTTTATTTTGTTTATATTTATTTTTCTATTTCAGTACAGTCACCTTCCTCCAGGAATTATTTAATTTTAGTGAACAACAACAAAAGTCTATCTGTACATATATATTTTATACATATACATAGACATGCATAAGTATAGGACATGCATTCATGGGTTTTTTTTCCTTCAACATTTTTATTTAAATTTGATATTTAGTTTTTATGTTTCTAAAAATTTCTACATTTATAATCTGAATTATCTATTGAGTCTTCATTGAGATCGAATTCTGATCCTTGCTACAATTTGTGGTTAATGAGATACAGTCTTTTTCTACTTGAACTCAGTCATGACTAGGAACAATTTCTGAATGTGCTTTAGCAATGGTATTGACAACAAACATGGCTGTACTCCAAAACCCAGTTGATTTCAGAGGAGTTTGAATCCCACCCATAAACGTAATTACTGGCAAGTCAAAAAACCCCCTGTTTTTTGAAAGCTAGTGATTTACGTCTAAGAAACCACTCTAAGTACAAATGCTTCTAATAGGTAATAAAGTTGCCTTCCTTTATTAGATTCACAATCATAAATGAGTCTTCCATGACAATTATGGAAAACTCTGCAAATTATTTAGTTTTCCTTTTGGATCTGTTTTGCACCTGTCTGGTTATGTGTGTACTGGATCCAAATACTTAATCATGTTTTTAAAAAGACAAAAATATTTATCCATTGTCACACACTTAGGTAATTGAAAATAAAGAGGGATGTGTAAAATAAGTTCTTTACAGCAAGTAAGGAACAGATATTAGAAAAGCATTTTTCACAGACAGGGGTTAAGCATGAGAAGGATGTTGCCCACAGAACCTGAGGAATCTCCATTCATGGAGGTATTGAAGCCTTCACCAGACAAAACTGAAACACTTCCATTAGTTCAAGGGACTTCAAGAGATAAAAATTATTAAATAGGACTACTGTTAGAAACAGGTATTTATTTTTAAAAAGCTGTCTGTAATGCATCCAGTGCCATCTACTAAGATAGATTAATATGGTCTAGTTAGGGTATTGTGTTGTAAAAGTGGCACAGTATAATAAGACCACTTTTTTATTTTATTTTCTTTTTTTTTTAATAAAAAAAATGCCATGGCATTGCAATATTTAGCACAGACAAAATTTATTTCCTTCCTTGATATATGCCTACACTGGAAACTGGAATTTTAACATTGATCTCCTTTGAGTAGTTAGTGAACCAACCCTGAACCTGCATAAATTAAAAAGTCGGAGTTATTAGTCATTTTATATAAATGACTTTGTGTTAATGACAAATATAATAATATCCCCATAGTACAGTAATCAATTTTCTAATACGTATGCAGAATTAACAATCTGACTTATAATTGTCTCATGAAGTAGGGCATGAAGAGTTCACATAGTTTGTAAATTAAAATCAATATTTTCAATCTCTCCTGAAGGTAATTTTCCTAATTTACTGGACTTTTCCCTAACATTTATTTTGTCTTTTAATTATAAAATGGCAGGTTATTGATTTTTTTGTATAACCTCCTAAAGTCCCAAGTGCATTTTTATTGCCAACACAAGGGAGGTGTTTGCCCTTCTTAATGAGAATCTTTAATTACCATTAGAAGAGTATTAATTTAATTTTGTGAATTATGACATGCCCTCCACCACACCTAGGCAGAAAGTTCTATCAAGATACTTCAGGTATTTTAGATTTCTTTTCTCTTTATAAGTGCAAGCAGTTTTGTGGGGTTTCTTTTGCATATTTTCTGTATTGACTAAAAGATAATTCTTTCTCAGACATTTAAACTTTCTTTTAATCAATTCTTTTCTATTTTTTTTTTAAAGAGCTCTGTGCAGATCTCAAAGTTGTTAGAAAATGAAAGAGTAAAAGAGCAAAGCAGTTCTTGCATGACATAAAATACTGTGACATACCTTTTTTTTGTCCACGACCACCAACTTAGTTGGAGAACAAGCACTTTTGAAGATTATAAAATTACAAATGCAAGTTTTAAGACAGGCAAAGTTCTAGTTATTTAGTTTAATTTTTGTCTCTAACACTGTCATGTTACAATTGTACCAACTCTTTCATAGTCAGTGCAAGAAGTTCCTTTAGCTTCTAATAAATGATGAAAAATTTGGCCACTACTGAAATAAAGATGATACATTTGCAGAGAAACTGTTGATTTAAAGTACCTTTAATCTTCATAAATAAGTAAAAAAAACCCAGAAGGTTATACAAAGCTGTCAGGATGGCACTGATGAATGGCAAATTCACCCGTTTCTCAATTGCCAGTGAAGACACACGCCGCAAGGCTTAACCGTATTGTACATCATATCTGCCAACTCATTTCTGTGATTAAATATTCCATCAGCGCAGGCTATAAGGCGGTAAAGCTTAACAAGATTCATAAGATGCACCACTTGAATACACATAACTCACTTCCTTGGATAGAGAGCACCCCGCATGCAAAAGAAAATTAGAATTGAGTTAAATTACTCCATAAGACAAGATCAATAGAGAAAGGAAAAGATCCCCTAATGCAATGCAAATCTAAGATATAGTTATGTCCTGACAACTTGAAGCAGACAATTAAAGTCAAATAGGGAGGAACGCAATGTAAATCAACCCTAAAACCTTGAAGTTAATGGTAAACAGTAGGACCAGTGACATGATTGTTATAAGCTCTGCCTTTTTTCTGAATGTACGCTTCTGTAAAAGAAAACCTTTATCGAGGAAACACATGGCAGCTAAAAATGGAGCCTGTAAGATAGATAGCAGATGCACAACAAACCCTATATAAGCAAAGTATTACTTGGGGACTGGAAAATACTAAAGGTATGGCAAACACTATAGATTTTTCTTCCTGAGTAGCCCTTCTCAGACTTCTGCTCTTGCTGTAGTAAATTAGAATGCTCCAGAAATATGACTGTTTAGGTCATGTGGTAGCGTTAGCATGGATTCCCAATGACATGTTCATGAAGTGTGGTTTGAAGACTGCTGTAATTCCAAGGCCTAGGAAGTATTTTTAACAGTCACTGACTCTGGCTGTGCTGGTGAACTGGCTAAGTGGCACACCTCCTGCCCTTCTCTTGGGTCTGCTGAGATGTTCCAAAATGACATTTTGTAGAAAAGGATGGTTACTCTTTTCATTTATCATTTTCAGCATTTCACAGAATCTCTTGTTTCCAAATATCATAATTGATAGGTAATTTTTAAAACATTGACTTAAGTCCTTGTGTTCATCTTCCCTTAAATAAAAGTATACTATTTAAGGTATCCTCCCTGTAAGAAAGAAATGCTTAATGAAGTTTTCATTTCCATCCCAGGTTATCTTTTCCAGGAAAATGTTTATCAAGGCAGGTCCTAATGAGGATATTTGTAAGAAGCACTGTGTGATGCATCTCACTAAGTCTTCATGTAAACTGGGACAAATATTTCATTTATTTGTAGATCCACCCAATTTAAAATCCATCCTGTAGTGACCCATAATTTTTCTATATTAAACTAGAGTCTCTTCTCTTCCCCCCTACACTCATCTATTGGCTGACAAGAAAAAGATTTGTAGTTTGGTTTCTTTACTAGCCATACTCTGGTACTTTCTAGCTGTAAATCGTTACAGTCTTTGATTTTGTGGTTTCTTATAATTTTTACCTGCTTATTTATTTTGATATAATGTATATTTTAGCTGTAATACCTAGGTTTCCTTTCAGCTTCAGGTGGTCTGAAAGCAAAGTTCCATTTTGTTCGTTTCATTTATTGTAGATATTTTCTTTTTTTTTCTTTCTACTCTCTTTTAGTTTTTGGAATGATGAATTTTTGAGCAATCTTTTGCACTGTCATTAAAGGGATATAGAATATTGTTGCACCCATATTACTACAACAGATCAGTCTTTTAGAGCAGATAGCTTGAGACACAGTAAGACCATTTTAAAAGGCTTTGTCCTTGTGAGTGGCAGAAAATATATTTAAGGGAGCATACTTGTTGGAGAACCTTCTTTTGATAGCTCCAGGATGGAAGGTAGGGGAAAAGATGTTACAGAAATTACCTGGAAATCTAGTAAATCTTGTTTCAGAGAACAGTTGAATTCACAGTGACCCACATGAGAAAATATTCTTGTCTTGTCATAACCAACAAACAATATTTCAAAAATTTGAAAATTTAAGTTGGCAGTGAAGAAAGAAAGGAATTAAGAGCAGTGAAGAACAACCGTTAGAACAAGTCATGGAGCACAGGTCAATGACAAGTAATAGAGATCCCATTCTCCTTTCAATTAAGCCACAAATGACGTATTATTTTTCCTGAATAGTCATTAAGTGCTATTAGGCTTTCAGAAGCAAGTTTCAAGAGTCATCCTCTGTAGCTGAGTAGTTGTATTCATTTCACAAATAGCGGATGAATATAGCCCAGTGAGGACTATCATAGGCACCCAGTTTCTTGGGCAGTTAGTAGTTATCATTTGAAGGTGGCTTGGAGAACTTTCCCTATCAGTTAAAGTGAAAGAAAGGGGAAGATCTTGTGCTTTTGACTATTTTATATACCCTCAAGAGACAGAGAAGTTGTAGATGCCTGGGGCTTTTTAGCATGGTGTAGATTTGGAAGCTGAAGTATCCTCCAAGAAGGAGATTTTGCAGCAGACTTCCTTTCACCATTTTGTTGAAAACTTTTAAATATAATGTTACATATAATTATGAATTACCACAGTACTATATATATATATATATATGCACTTAAATAAGAGAAATCCAGGGGAAGAGAGGATTCCTATGTGTTTGCTAACACTAATTCCCTTCGTTCATGTCTTAAAGCATGTATTTCTGGAGTGTAAGAGCACCTGGGATTCATTTCATCTTTCCAGTGTTTCTCTTTGAATTTAAATGACTCTTGCATAAGCTCAGCAAATACCCTAGAAACACTTCTCAGTGAAGGTGTTTGGAGTTTGCGAAGTTGAATTATATGCTTGCACAGCAATTCTAATCCTAGGGTAAAAGTTCACTGTACCATATCTGCAAAGCATAATTTTGGTGAAAATTGGCTGTCACTCTATAGATCAATTTATTTTACAATTTGATTGCGTACACTTAGATTTGAACTTAGCCATTGGCTAAGCAAATTTTCCTAAATAAACAAACCTATTCTCAACATTGTTAGTTAAGCACTTTAAGTAATTTTCTAACTACAGAAAAAATTAAACAATTACTGTTTAATATTCCATCTGTGATGCATAGTTGCTTCATTTCAAAGCATAAAACAAAGCTGTAACAGTGGTTTTAAAAACCATACTGCTGAAGTATCATGTTAAAAATGTTGACATCCTAGTTAGATTAACACTTCTGATGACAACTAATGCATTTCTAAAACTTTTGTGGAACTGTTATGAGCCATTATAGTGGAAATACTGGTTTATGAAAGATTAATAAAGCGGATAGAAAAATGGAATTCTGTATCTGCACTAGCTATTTACTCAAACTCTTCCAGAATTAATTATACCGTATGCTACATTATAATGAGTTTTTCATTAAAAAGTATATCATTATGGAAACTAAACAAGGATTATTCAAAGAGTAATGTCAATGACTGGGTTTTTTTTAAAGATTAATTTAGTTATCTGCTTATACATTTAAATCTGGAGCAAGGTTAAATGACCTATCATCATATCGAGGTCTACACATTTTAAAGAGGAAATCAGAGATACCGTCAGTGTTACCCTTTTAAAGATATTTCTTCTATTTGGACGTATATTTAATAACACTGTATATACTTAGGCTTTGATACTGCTCCTATGTGTTCTCCAGAATTTCCATACACTTGATTATTTCATGGTACATCTTGTACTGTAGATAGAGCTTTATACCAGAAGATAGAGAATGGTTAAGAAGGGAATTCCTGCTTCTTCAGTGTAAAAGTTTTTGACCACAGTCTGGTATAGAGGAATCATTTGATACTGGATTATGATGAATTTGTGCACAAATAGAATCTGGAAAAACAGAAACTGCCTCTTTGCTGAAAGTTGATGTTCTTTCAAAACAGGGGAAAGGAGGGGTTTGGGGTGGGGTGGGGTGTATTTGCTCTATTTGCTTGTTGGTACAGTCTTGCTAAGTAATTTCTTGCAGATCAGCCTGAGTTAATGCTACTGAGATATCCCATTTGAACTAGTCTTAGGTGACTACACAGCAGAACCACACTGACCTTATCTCACTACTGGCAGTCAGTGAATGTGGAATGAAGTGTGAGTTAGTGCTACATCACCACCATTACACTTTATACAGGACTAGGAATAATAATAATTAAATGTAATTATGATTGCAACTTCCTTGATTTAGTACCTTATTCTAGCACAGAACACAATGTGTGTTAAAAGTATGTTATATATAGCACATGGGAGAGAAATGCACTGACCGTGCACAGAAACTGCTTTGGGCTTAGGAAGTCCTTGAGCTGCAAGTGGTTGAAAACTAGGGTAACACTTGTGAGAACAGTATCATGCTTGCTGTCTTTTTGTGCTTAACTTAGGTATATTCTTTTGATGATTTTGGAATTATTTTTTAATATTTTATTTTATTATATTCAGCATGTCAAAATGCCACTGAAATGACAGTAAGATGGTTGAGACTATAGGGGTAGTGTGGTCACATTCTTGCATTACAGTCAATGGCCACCAAGTTGAAGTATTTAGATTACATCTTGACACAGTCTTGTCAAATGATTGTCCAGCTGACTTGCCAGCTACTCAAGTAGTCCCACTCATTTCAGCTACATGCTTGTTTAGTTCAAGGTGGCTTTGGTTTGAAGGAGCATTCTCCTGTACTATTTTCTCTATTTCCCAGTGAGCTGGTATAATACATTTGAACTGCCCCCACACAGATCTAGCATAATCATTGTGGAATGCAGTGGTGATCATCCTCTAACACCCATGAAATAAGATTTTTGACATGGAACTAGGCACTTCTTAACAAAATCATAGAAATCTGGGTTGAGACTGACTTCTGGAGGTCAAGTGGGACTAACATGAGTGATAGGTCAGGCGAGAAATGAATATGTAAATCTACAAAGACAGAGACTTATGGTCCTCTTTGGAAACTTTTTCCAGTGGTGCACTACCATTCTATTGAAATTTTTTTTCCTAATGTCCAACTTAAACCTCCCAGGCTATAGTTGGTGCCCACTGACCTTTTGTATTATCATCTGTTATCGTTCCAGTGAGGTTTTGGCTCCATCATCTTTGTAACTTCCCTTCAAGTAGAGAAAGCTATAAGACTGCCATTTAACTTTCTCTTTGCTAGACTGATCAAGTTCACTTCCTTCATCCTCTCTTCACAGTACCTGGGTTCTAGACCCCTGCCTATCTTGATTTCCCTCCAACATATCATCTCCAGTTTCTCCACATTTTAGCTGAGCTGAAATGGCAGTAGGTTTAAAAACTGGATACAGTTATTTCAGGTGTAGCCTTGCTGGCACCAAATGTCTGTGTGCTGGGAGAGTAACAACAGGTCCTGATCTGCTGTCATGTTTCCATGTTTCTCCTGATTTTATCTAGTATGCAGTTTTCTTGTTGATTTAAATGTTACTTTAATAAAAGGAAACATGCTGGTCAAGCAGGAGCTGTACTGTCCTTAATTTGTTATGACATTGTTTCTAACTTCTTGTATTTATTTTTTTTTTTATTGTGGATATAATTAATGAATTTTTACAGGGAGAAAAATAAGTTAAGTATTGTGCTTTAGTCACGGAAAGAATCTTTTGAGGTAAAAATAATGCTTGGACTTCTCTTATTTAAACATCATTCTGGTGGTTAATGAAAAGGTGGCTTCCTGATTAGTGATGGACCAAAAATAAAGTAAATAAATATGGTGGCAGCCTAAAACTGTCTGATTATAACTATTATGCTGTGGTATTTTTTCCACAGCTGTCTCCCTGGCCTTGTCTGGCTAATACATTAGTTTGCAGCATTAGCATGGTTTTTAAGTAAATCTGACAATTATTCCCACTTGCCACATGCTGGCTTAGGGTTTGCAGAGCAGGTTTAGTACACAAAAATAGGTTCTGTTTGCAAAAAACTGCACTGGTAGCTGTACTGGAGGCTTCATGTGCACGCTGACTGTTGTATGTCATGCAGACTGACTTTTGGACAGCTCTTTGTCCAAAGCCACACACTAAAGACTAAACCTGGTCCAGTGTAAACTCCCCAGACTGTGTATGATATATGTTTAGAGGCTGGATATGAAAGCAGCTGGTTTATAGTTATCGCTACTGTCTCACCAATTACTTGACAATACAGCTCAGCCTGGGTGTGCTCTGTCTGGACCTGAGGTCTAGGCTTCAATATGCATGATGGTTGTCTGATAAAATAAAACTTGAGACTGTAATTCATATACCAGCTATGGTTATATGTAAAAGGTAATGGCTTAAGGATCTCTCCAAGGAAAACAGGGTCATCACTAAAATACTTGTTTGTTCAGGACTGGGTGGGATAACTAGATAAATTAATAGCAGTTATGCAGAGGAATAAATTCCTCTGATTAGAGGAATAACAAAGTTAGGAATATCCATGCATTAGGATGGACAGGCAGGCAGACAAACTATTCTAAAATGTAAAGTAATAAAGTAATATATGAAATGTAAAGTTAATGCAGTTAAGTGGAATGGAAAACAAATCTGCTGTGTGTTAAACCTTGATTACATTTGTAAATTAATGCTAAAGCAGCTTAAGATTACGTTGAATTGTATTCCAAACATATAGCTAATGTTTTCTGTTTCATCTTCTGCATTTTTTTTGCATTTTGGGCATTGGATGACAGAATCCCCAATACATTTGCATTGTAATTGCATTTCATAATACTTACTGAGACCAAATTTCAAAATACTGAGTTTTCATTCATTTACTCATTTGTGGAGGTAGCTGAGAGGAAGCTGTGCTTTTAAATTGTGCACAATCTCAGTCAGTTTGGCTCTGTCAGATTTTCTTTGTGAAAATTGTTTCAGAGGAATTCTCCAAGCATAAAACTGCTTCTAGTAAAAGTGAGTGTTTTGGAAAGTTTGGAAACATCACATTACCATTTTTGCAGTGTTTTTTTCATGCTCATGAAATTCTGGAATCTGAATGGGCAAGGGAAGAAATAGAAAACTAAAGTCAGGATTATGCATGATGATTCAATTTTTGCTCTTTCACATTCTCAGCTTGTCAATAAGAATAGAGTTTTATTTGTAAGTTAAAGCCAGCATTCACTGGGGTAAGTAAACAGGACTGAGGGATTACTAATTTACATCTCTGCATCTAATTGCATTAGATTTGCATCTCTGTCTTATCAATTTACTGAAATAGGTAATTTACACAGAAAATAGTGTCTTGACATAATATGAGAGGATAAAGTATAAACACATCTATTTGTAGTCTCTCCAGGGCCATGGTGAAACTGTAGTGTTTGTGTTTGAGCAGAAAGGCTCTAGTTTCATTTACTCTGTGATTTTATTCATATTGCAGTCTTTATTCATCAGGCAGATGTATGAATGTGACCCATATTAGTTATCAGCAGGATATAAATGTATGCTTTAAATTGTCAAGTATCCTATTTCAAGAATAGTATAATAGCAGCTCAGAGTTTATATTGAGAATTTATCTCATGTTTGTTTCTCATGTTTGTTACATATAAACCAAGATCAAGTGACAATAAGCCAAGAGTAACCATCATTTACATACTTTTTAGTATGCCAGGAGGATCTAGAAAGGTTAGGAATAAAAATTTGATTTTCAGAGGTCTGGAACAACTTCAGTGGGACACATTTCCCAGTGTAAGATAATGTCAGTGAATATCACTGAACATCAAATTATGTGCACCTGAATTTGCGTGTGTAAAAATATATAGAGAGAGTAAGCATATTTTGTAGGAAAACTACAATTATGGGCAATACTGACAGTACCACTCCAATTTTTTTTTATGATTACATAGTGCATTGCCAGTTTTATATTCTGTGGTGACAGTAAGTGAATAAGGATTTACTCTTGGATGCCAATTATAAAAATTCACTAACAAGCACAGGTAAACTCTCTAGGCTTGCTCTGTATTTTGGTACAAGCAGCAGCTGAGTTTGTGTGATGTAGTTTTTTCCTTGTCTCGTAACCAAAATGAATGTTTGTGACTGATTAATCATTTTTTAAATTGTATTTGGAAGGGGTGGTTTATTGCAACTGGTTTACATTGTGAATGGAAACATCACACAAACTGTTGAATCAGTCACACTGCGTTTTTAAGCTGGCATTACTTTGCCACATAATAGCAGTACCAAAAGACAGCCTAAACTTGCCACTAAAACCCCATGATAATGTCATGCTACATTGTCAAGCTATTCCTCCTAAAGCAATCTCTGAGAATTTTAGGGTGTCAGTAGTGGAAAATACCTTTCACCTTTTTGTTGATGAAGTGGGTGAAGCTTTAAAGCAAGTCACCATGTTGCAAAGCAGGAAAAGGTGTTATCACGGGAGCAGAGCTTAAATGAAATTTGTTGCTTCCAAGCTCCTTTGATATCTGCAAGTTCTATCCCAGTCTAAGAACCCCAGTACATACTGGTAAGTAGTTTGATCAGTTGTGTATGGTATATCAGGTCTTGGAGAAGGAGAGATCCAGAAGCACCTTGTTACCTTGTGATGAGTTATACTATGGAAGAAAGAGGTCAGGAGAGGAGAATTAGAATCTCCCACAAAATTCATACCGGAGCTGCAAACTTCATTGCTCATCTGATTTTTACTTACGTGGTTGTCCTGATTTTTCTGGGACAGAATCCCAGTCCAGCCATCGTCTGCAGGCTGTTAGCAGTTTGGAGTCACCCAGGGCAGCTGACTTGATTTGGCTACAGGTATATCCCAGACCAGAAATGTCATGCTCAGTGTAAAGGGGAAAGTTTGCTGAGCACAGGAGGTCCTCCCACTTGTGCTCCTGTTGGGCTCAGGCTCTTCCTGCTCCTGAGGATGCTTTCCCATTTACTGTGACCGCTGTACACTCACTGGGCTGACTGTAACTTTCTGTACTCTTCAATGATGTTGATATTAGTTTAGCTGTTTCGTTAAATCCATCTTCATTAAATCCATCTTCATTAAATCCATCTTCATTTCAACCTGCAGGTCTTCTCTCCATTTAACAGTTCCCCTTTATGGCTGCAGAGGGGTCATCGGGTGATAGAGCAGTTGCTGTAGTTTAGCCCCAGATATGGGCGAAGTGTAGAAAATGATAAAAATATCTACCAACTCCAGTATGTGACTTAGTATACTGGACACTGAACATATATAACAAGGAGAGAGGTCTGTTTCCCAAAAGCTTTGAACACTACACACAGCAAAAAATATTTGGAAGTACGGTTTACAAATTATGTTTGTTGTAACATACATTGCTGTTCCCAAAGTCATTGCCTTTGAGTCTTTGAGTGTTTGAGTGTTACCTATGTAAGCTTATATGTGGATCAGGGACTTACTACCTAAGTGTATGTGTAGAGCACAGGTTCTCATTACCAGAAGCAAGTGTACACATGTTATTCAATAATTTAATATATTTTAGGTTTGCTGCCAGAAGGTAATATAGATACTAATCTGAATTTAGGGAACTCATCTTTGGACATGAACTACTTGGCATCTCAAGGACATGAACTACCAAGCAAATCTCTTCTAAGGGAAAGTCCATATGTAACTCTGATGAAATCAAATATAGGTTTTGTTCCTATTTTTAACATATTAGAAGAAGGGAGGTATGTATTTTTGCATGATGCTACTTCATTCCTTGTTAATAATAGATCATAGTCATAGAATGCCTTGGGTTGGGAAGGACCTTTAAAGGTCAGCTAGTCCAACCCCCCTGTAGGGAGTAGGGACATGTGCAACTAGATGAGTTTGTTCAGAGCCCTGTCCAACCTGACTTGGAATGTTTCCAGGAATGGGGCATCGATCACGTCCATGGGCAACCTGTGCCAGTGTTTGCCCACCCTCAGTGTACAATATTTCTTCCTTACATCTAATCTAAATCTACCCTCTTTTAGTTTAAGCCTGTTACCCCTTGTTCTGTTGCAGCAGGCCCTGCTTAAAAGTTTGTCCTCATCTTTCTTATAAGCCCCCTGTCAGTACTGAAAGGCCACACAAAGATCTCTTTGGAGCCACTGAAAATGTTTATGTCATTACCCCCATGTTATGATGAAGGTAGTTGTGCCCTATATAGATCTCAGTACCACTGTAATCTTCAGAGCTGTCTGAAGAGCTGTAATGGTACATCAACTTTACACAGTTCTGGCAGTGAACGCTTCTAAAAGTTTCATCTGCTTCCTGTGACAGGAGAGAGCTATTCCCATGGTCAAGGCCTTACGACACTAACTGTACATCAGCAGTGTAATTTTAACTAATGGTATGAATTTTTTTCTGCTGAAAATGTTAGTGACATTTATACTTTCACAAAGGGATGCCAAAAGAGATTCCAACTAGTTAGTTAACTCTTTTAAACATATTCCAAATCTTTACTTTTCAGCTGTCTTGTAGTGCTGGCTACACAGTAGCTTCCATGCTACTTTTAACAGAAGTGAGTTAAAATCCTTTATAACTTACTAGAAAGTCCTCATGGTGATCCTGGGTACTTAGGTGATACCTGAGTATTTAGGAAATGCGTTCAACTTCATCATATATCATGTATGAGCCAGTGAGTAGTCTGTGCGTCACCACCAGAACATTGGTATTTCCACTTATGCCCTATATGTTAATTTGTGTAAGACATGTAAATAAGAACTATACACAAAAAGCTCTTTTTTTTTTAAAGTATGAAACAATTAGAAAGATACATTTATTCCTGTACCTTGGAACCACTGGGAACTGAATTTTGGTATAAATTTTTGGTATAAAAATATTAATGACTTCACATCTCTTCCTCACAGCCCTAAATATTTTTAGATTAATTATTTTCTAAAAATAACTACAGTACTTCAACAAAGGAGCTAATCAAACAGTACATCCTTAATCATGGACTGTAGGAGAAAACACTGGAAGAAGAGAAATATGAATAGGAATATTTCTTGATCTTGAAAAACATGGTTTTCTCTGTGCTGCCAGGGAGAAGCAGTGAATCAGTCTGGGGGGATATCTGCCACTGTAGGGCAGCGCTCAGCTGCCACCACCATGCCCTGGCCCTTAGCACAGCTGCCAGTTGTGTGTGGCACAACCCACTGGCTGCTCAGCCACCACACACTATTTCTCTCCGTTACACCTAGCGGCATGGCTGCCTCAGTTTTCCTTCCATCATTGCTTTGTCCAAAGCTTTCCTGTGTGCCTCTAGTCAATACACTCTTCAGATACATTTGCCAATATTTTTCATAGAATCATAGAAATGTCTGGGTTGGAAGGGAGCTCTAGAGGTCATCTGGTCCAACCCCCCTGCTGAGAGCAGGGACATCCTC
>JANIJG010002099.1:52968-102089 GCA_024611175.1 Megaceryle torquata | reverse complement strand
CTTAACGCCTGTGGGAGTTTTTTCAAATACAGATTTTTTTATTATTTTTTTTTTCCCAAGAGCAAAATTTGTGAAGAAAAAAGGGTTGGGTTTAATTTTGTTTTTTCTATACCAAATTTTTTTTTATTCTCTCACTTTACACAAGAATGAAGGGAAACCTGGAAAGGGTGACTCTAAATCACCCTTATGCTCCCTAAGTTTCATGCCTACATATGATACATGTGAAAGCACCATCTCTCTAGATAATTCTATAACATCTTTGCTGATTCTTCAGTGCCTCTTACTGAATCTCTGACCTTGAGGTATTTCCTTAACCGTCTATTCCACACACTAAGGTTAGTTATAGAGAGACTTCTATGGTCCATGGTCCCAGTCAACATCCCAAGCTGGAATCACATCCTCTAGACATCTCTTATGAAATATGCATGAGAGAATTCTTCTTAATCCAGTGTTTACCACTCTGTTTTAAATAATTTATGAGGTATAAAAATGACCTTTGTGCAGTTCAAGGTAAGGTTCAACTACACTAGTGTCATTATAAACAGGAGGTAATGACAGCAAGTTACATGAGATCAGAATTTCCAGAAATTACTACAGTAAATCAACATGGCACTAAAAAGACTCCTGCTGGGATTCTGGACAAAATTTTCATCACTGCATATTCAAGTAGGACTGGAAGAGAAGTTAAGACATTCAGAAAGAACCTAACTGCAAGAAGAAAAAAACAGCTTACCTTGATTGTCACAGAAAAATAGAAGCTTAGAGAATTTTGATTATTTTCCTTCAATAAATAAATAAGGAAAAAAGCAAATAAATTTTTATGCCAAATGGAAGCTGTCCACCTGACTGGCACCAACCTTTGCCAAAAATTGTGAAGATGTGTAGTATGAAGAATTTATAAGGAACCTTTCAAAAGAAGATGGGAAAGAAAAGTTCTTTCTCCACCAGGTTGTGGAAAGGAAATATTTGAGATGGCAGCCGGTGATACCAGAAAACAAGAGAAAATGACCCAGAAGATCTATTCTTGTCTGTTACTGTCATCGTAAAAGACAAACAAAACAGAACAAACAAACCATCGAGAGAATTATAAGGCACCTTTCCTTGCTTTTACTTTTTTGGGATGTTAACCAAATGTATTATCTAGGATTTCCTTCTAGCTCTACAAAGCATACCATATTTATGTGCTTTGAAAATTAAAGGCTTTTTTCTATGACAGAAAATAGGAACATCTCACAAATTGTGAGTGCTGGGATTTACATATATTATTATTTTACTTCCTAATTTTTTTTTATCTATTTGCATAATGAAAAAGCAAATAGCTTCTTCTCAATAACAGTAAATAAAAAAATGTCTGTCACTCCTCCAGGAGGAAGAAAATTCAATTGTTTTTTCTAATGCCCCAAAGTTGAAATTTCAGAAGTAGATAAACAAAAAATAAGATGAAAAACTAAACAAGAGCAGACTACAACATCGATACTCTTAAGGGCATCCAGGATTTATACTGGAGTAAATCTATCATTACAGAAACTTTTACCTTTAATTTACTGACAGATAAGTAAAAAAAGAATGCAGACTTTTATCATTTCAGGTGAAATGTCTAAACAACTAAATAACCATCTTGGTGATTTCTCAGGAAAGCAGATGCTTCTGTTCCATTTGCTTTTGTTTTACTACTAATGCGAGATGTCTGAGCTGAAAAGGTTGCAAAGATTTGTGCATTGTAGTGACACTTTATCCTAGCCTCACTTAGAAAGACAAACCTTTTATTGATCACATATCTGTCTTGTTTAAAGGCCATCAGCCACAACATCAGACAGACTTCCTGGTTTTAATGGCAGGAAATACATTTATTGGTGTTTGGTAAGACACTGAGACAGAAACCAGAATATAAAATATCAATTACATAAAACAGATACATTTTTTTTTTTTAGTATATATTTTTTCTCACTCAGCACCTAAAAATCTTGGGTGCAGAGATTCACATTTGTGGTACTGTTGTGGGAGCCACACTCTGTGAGTTCAGTTCCCATCCCAGGTAGTGGATTTTTACATAATACTGAACAAATCACTCCAGGAATAGTTAAGATTTACAGCACACTGTCATGCTATGTGTAGATGATCCAGCTCTGAAAAAGCTTTTGTGTCCAGACCAATTCCATGCTAAGGCAGTAGCCTGAGTAGTGAAAGAACAGCAATGACAGTACACTAATTAATCTGATCTCTCAGTGAAGCTGTGCAGCTCAAGTGGACCACTTTACTAATATGACTATACACCTTCCTAATTCTGGACCTAACTAAGGACAATGTGTGACATGCTGCAGAGAGGGAGGTCCTTATGTTTTTGTGGTTTGCCATCTGCCACCTCCTTCACAGGATGGTTTTGCAAGTAAATGTCCATAAAGTGTGCAATGATCAAGTAACATGAAGTAAGAATATAATTTAAATGGACGGGAGAAGTGCTGGACCACAAGACCTCAGAAACTCACACAAGTCTCTGAATATTAGCTACAGACTATTATCCCCTGTTTCTCATTATCACCTGAACTGCAAATTGTTTCCTCTTCAAAACAAAATGGTTGACAAATTAGCTGTTTGTCCATATGATTATAGCTTATAGGTTTTCCTCTCATTGTGTCACAGAATAGATAAGGAAAGAAGGAAGAAAGAGAGCTGCTCGGATGAGAAGAATATTTGTTAGACCTGCATAACAAAACAATTAAAAAACCTCTTAATTTAGAAACCGCAAAGAAAAAAAAGTAGAAAGGCTGGTCAAAATTCAGCTAAGGAAAGTTAACAGAATGTTATCAGCAGTATTAGCAGATATATCTCAGCTACACCATAGAAAGTGTCAGAATAAACACCAAAGAAACATAGAATCGCTTGTGTTGGAAGCGATCTCTAGAGATCATCTAGCCCAACCCCCACACCAAACAGGTTTGCCTAGAACACATTGCATCCAGTTAAGCATTCTGGGTATATAGTTGAAACACTTACAGCCTGGTGTTTGCCATCACAACCAGGAACAGTTACATTTTTATGTTTCTGTTTCAGAAGAGTTGTATGCAAACCTGAAATAATATTTGCTGCCCATATAGACAACATACCCTGGCCTTCCGTGTGTGTCACTCTTCTTGTTTTGACTGAGTTCTGGTCACCCTAAATGCAGTTCACAGAATCACAGAATAGTTTGGGTCGTCAGGGACCCTTCAAGGTCATCTAGTCCAACCTCCCTGCAGGGAGCAGGGACACATGCAACCAGAGCAGGTTGCTCAGAGCCATGACCAACTTTACCTGGAATAGTTCCAGGGATGGAGCAGCGACTACCTTGCTGGGCAACCTGGGCCACGGTCTCACAACCCTCAGTGTAAAAAATGTCTTCCTTCTCTCTAGTCTAAATTTCCTTCTTTTTGTTTAAAAGCATCACCCCTTGTCTTATCACAACAGGCCCTGCTAAAAAGTCTGGCCCCATCTTTCTGACAGGCCCCTTTAAGTACTAAATGGCCACAATAAGGTCTCTCTAGACCATGTCACTAAGCGCCACATCCAATCTTTCCTTAAACACCTCCAGAGATGGAGACTCCACCACCTCCCTAGGCAGTCCATTCCATTGTCTAATCACCCTTTCTGTGAGGAAGCACTTCTGAATATCCAGCCTAAACCTCCCCTGGCACAGCTTCAGGCCATACCCTCTCATCCCATCACTAGTTGCCTGGGAGAAGAGCCTGACCCCCACCTGACTATGACTTCCTTTCAGGTATTTGTAGAGAGTGATACGGTCCCCCTGAGTCTTCTCTTCTCCAAGCTGAACAACCCCAGCTCCCTCAGAATCTCATAAGACTTTCCCTCCAGTCCCTTCACCAGACTCACCGCTCTCACCTTTATTTGCATGTTTTCATCTTTCCCTGTCTTGTGTATTTGTTGATGCCAATAAAGAAAGACTGCAGAGTGAAGGAATATGAAAAAAAACAGTTTCTGCATAGACCTAGAAGTAGCAAGTAAGTCAGGTTTAGGACATACCTCAAACATTGACCTGGAATTATCCATAGAGCTTAAATGTCAGGATGCTTGTAGCATCCTACCTAACACTCCTTCAGAAAATACATAGGAGTGGTCAGGGAACAGCCAAGGGAACATTCCCAGCTAGCAGTTTGGTGAAGACTACATATTTTGGAGAGGAATAGATTAATCTACATGGAAAGAAATCAAGCCAAGGTAGTTGACTGGAGAGCCAGAGCATGATATGGTCTCTGGCTGCTAGTACAGACATAGTAATCACGGCTAATGCACTTCTATTACAGACCTATGGCCTCAAATGGATGAAAGACAGCAGGTGATTCTGGATCTATAGCACCTACAAATATTAAAACTTCTCAGAGTATCTGGTTTTGTCTTTGTTCTTGAATAGTATTTCCCATTAACTTAGTCTTATGGGATGACCAGAGTGGTGAACACAACATCTCCCCTGATTAAATATTCAAACCTCATCCTAGACACCAGTAGTTATGGAAAGGAATATCCAGTAAGGAGGAAGAATGACACCTTATGGAGGTGCCTATGTCTCTTCATCAGCTACAAAAGAAGCCTACAGTCAAGTTTAGTCTAAATGGGCTAATGTTTATAAGTTGAAAAAAGAAATGAGATGCATCTCACACCACTCTGATGTGCCTACTTAGGCTTATTCTATACTAGGAAGTAGTCATAAGTGCACAAAAAAGGAGGAGGGGAATGAAATTATTAAATTATTAACTTGTTCTTTGTGGAAACCAAAATTGTTCTGGGTGCCAGAAGCTTAAGGATTGGTGTTACACCTGCTTGATACTCTAGGTTATGGACAGCTGTAGAAGCTTCATTAAATTTCTCTTCTCAGTTCTGTAAAGAAAGATATATTTTAAAAATCTAAGGAGCTGCAGTCAGACTGTGCCATACTGTTATTTCTTTAGGTCATTTAGCTAAGCAGACAAGAAACAAGAATACAAATAGAGAGAGATAGCACAAGGAAAGAAAGCATAGCAGAAAAGTGGGAAGTATATTTTAAAAGGAGATGTGAGGAGAGAGGGATAGAGGGAATAAAACAGAAAACTTGAATAGTCTACCCTCAATACCAGATGTGACAGACACAGAAATCATTCTACCAATTAAAAAAGAATTAGATTCCCCCTGCAGTTTGTTTTTCCTGAGACAAACAGTGCTGGTTTACTGCAAGGCCTCCTGATAAACAGAAATAGCAATAATTATTACAAGTAATAACAATAATAAATGTATATGTAATAGTATCACCATTCTTATCTGTTGAGGATTATTCTATTTGTGTATATAAATGAAAAAAGTCAAAGAAAAAAATAACATTCAAATAGTGAGTCTACTGAAGATACATAATGTGAGAGAATATAAAGATGTTCTAATTCATTGTTATACCTGAAGCACCAGTACAGCTATTACATATAATTAAACACCATTTTATAATCCTAAAGACCATGAAAAACCCATAGATTCTTAAATGAAATTCCTTTGAGGCAAGTTGATGAGAGTTAAAACTAATTTTTTAAAAGCAAAACACCTATTTTTTACTGTTAAATTCATTTCTGCTATGAAGGAACACATTTGTTTGAAATGCCTCTTGCATGTCTAAATGAATAGAAGAGTCCTAGAGTGCAATCTTCACCTGGTATAAATTGCTATGCACAATAATACCAGTTTATATCAGCTATGGATTGTTTTTAATTAACAAAGAAAATGTTGAAACTTTATTTAAAGCATATCTGTTTTCTTTGGAGTTCTTTTGTCCAGACAAGCCATCTTGGAGCATCACAACATGCTTTCTTATGAAATTTTGAATACTTCCTTCTTTTAGTGTGGTCAGGAGCAAATACTGAGAAAACTGGTGTTTCTCTTTGTAGACTGACAATTTGAATTACAATCAAAACTGGAGAGGAGGAGAAGAAAAACATTAACTTGGGAGGAATTGCCTATCTGTCAATCCAACAATCAAGTACAGATGTCTTATTTATCTTCTGTAAAATGAGTGCACTTTAGATAAAAAACAATAAGATAATAAACTCAAATACCTTTTTCCAGCTGCACATATACTACTAGTAGAAAGCAATACTTATAAAAACATTAAAATCACACCTAGAACAGTACTTAATTGTGAAGTGTTGTAAAACATTACATATATATAGTAACATACATATGTAATGTACATATATATATATATAATACCACTTAGCTTTTAGGCAAAGATCTCCAGTAGTTATTCTCATTGCATTTAAATAGTGGACTAGCATCATTGTACCAGATAGCAGAACTGAATACAGGATGGGAAATGTGATTTATCAAACTTGTTGAATTGTTCGAATTGAAATCCTCAGGGTCCTGATGTGCTGTAGTGTTCCTCAAACAGGGACACTCTCCGAGATGAGGGCTGTCCAGACAAGCTCAGTGTGGATTGCAGAGGACAGGGATTTATTGTAACATCCTTCTCTCATGTAGATAAGACTACACTTCTCACAACTGATGTAGGGGGCACTCCTAAGGAAGAAGCTTTTCTTCTGTCTCTCCAAGTGTGGTGCATGGCTCCATTTCATTTCAAAACACAGGAGTTCAAGCTGACTGTAGCATCTCTCTGTAACACGGCAGCCAACAGTTAGAGAACTTGCTCTGGAAATAGAAGATCTGACTTTAATGTCAACTTCTGCCTGAGGCTGTTGAAATTATAATCCAGGAGAGCAACAGAAATCCTGATCTATGGGCCTTTCTCTAAAGACTCTCTCTGTGGTTCAGTCAGTAACAGTTAATATCAGTACAATAACAAATTATTCTATGATTCCATGAAATCTGAGACAAAACTGCAATGTTTGTCCCATGAGTGCCTTATCAAGGGGGTTACTGAGTTACGTACCCATCTGAGATCCTTTGGTGTGACTTGGAGTACCCAAAGGGAAATCAGAAGTGGGGTCCTCCAGGATTTAGGTGTCAATGTCAGGAGACAGCTGAACAGGTTTTCCAGGATTACAATTTGGAGCATATGCAGCTGAATACTGATTTGAAGCCTTATTTCTGGTACTTAAATTATGGTTTTAATCTGACCTTTTGTTTAACAGGTATGACATCGTTTGTCTCTGCACTTTATTCTAACTGTCAGGAGGAGTTAATTGCAATCCATATGCTAAAGTTCACTTCTACAGAATCAAAATCTAATTAAAACTCTGAAATTCACTTCATCCCATTATCAAAGAAGAGAAGTGTTATAGAGTCAATGAAAGAGGAACATATTTTCAGTAAATCCCTTTACCCTCGGCGCTCAGAAATGGAATAGCTGATATATGTATTGATTTGAGCATTTCCTGAAGTCTAACACTGAGTTTCTTCTAGAGTGTGGAAATTAAAATAAAATGGAGTCTTTTGGAGTGACTGATCTCTTATCCATTAATTTTCATTCCAGACTTATGTGGATAAAACCTCTTAGCTACTGCTGCTGCAAATGTCTCAAATGATAGTAGAATACCAACAAACAGTTCTTCTCTGTAGGGTTTGATGTAGCCTCATGGTAGCACCTATTAATACCATGTACTTCTCCAGTATCTTTTCTTTAGTGACCTCAAAGGTCCAGCTGGGTCTGACCAGGCTTGCAAGATCAGTGAGGGATTTATACAGGAGACCCTTCACAAGACATAAGCATATGCTGAGAAAAGCAATGAACATGAAAGAATGGTGCAACATCACTCAGTGTTTTACAACAAGGTTTAAAAAGAACTGGTTATCCTGTTGAATCCTGTGCAAGTCTGCTGGGAGAATGCTCTCAACTCAGCCTTTGAGCCTTCTTGTGAAAGACAAGGGATTTGTATTCCACAAGGTAATTTAGTGTAATGCCCTTGAATTCCAGTTATTTCACTGAAACAGTAACAGCAGCCCAGCAGTTCCTCAGATGTAAATGAAGGCTGATTTTTTTTTGTCACAATTGAATTATACAGGTGTAATTGACAGAAGAGTATGACCTGTAAATGCTTTATTGTTTTTATTGATTCACGAGCCATAAGATCATATTCTGCCTGTTAGCTTCCACAGTGAGTCTACAGTGGCAGTGGTTAGAAAAAATTATCATCTTGCTTTTGAGCAGTTCTGACATAACGCCAATATGAAAAACTCAGCAAAGCACCCTGTAGAGCTATTCTTTTCTCTGCAGACTCACTTTTCAGCACATGCATTTTAGAAATTATTTGTTTTCTGGTTCACACCAGTCAGTTGTGGCATCTCAAACTCCATGCAGGGCCTTCTAAGTATTTTTCCAATAAATACAGGAAATCAGAATCACAGTCATGAAAATCTGAATAGACTTGATTCAATTTAATTGCATTGCATTTCACCACTGACCTTACAATTCAAAAAAGAAAGTCATAATACCGATACCTGAATAACTGCACAACCTCTGGGGACATCTGTCTATAGAGGCTGGTTTCAACAGCTAACACTTGATCTAAAGAGCTAGAAAAAATTCTAAATGCTTCAAAAAGTCAGGAAGGAACATACAAATCCAGAAAGTAAATAAGACATACTTTTACCTAGGTGTAATGCAATAAATTAGCTTCTTTCCACCTGCAGACTCACTCCATTGTGTGATTTCATTCATTTTTTGTGACTTCTCCACAGAGGTCTGGTCTGCAAACCTTTGTGAGAGACATGTTGGTATTCCAGAAAATATATATGACCATGATAGCCTTATCAGAAAACTGATCCACAAGCATATTGGCCTGTGATATTTTACTGATGAAATGCAAAGCTTTGAATTCTGACCATCTTTTCTTCACATTCGAGGACCTGCCTGGACCTATTCCCTATTGGACTTAAGAGCACAGCAACACTGCCCTTGTTGGACCTGCATTGAGTCACATAGCCAAAATTCTGTCTCAGTGTCTGCAGTTAATTCTATTTCTTGAAAAGAAGGAAACTTCTTCCACTTGTGACTAAATTACACATGAAGTAATCTTCATTTCATAGCATTGGAACAGCAGTGCTCTGGCCTATATATTATTATCAGGACCCTCAGCCGTGAAAGAAAAATAAAAAGTACTCCTCTGCAAAAAAGAAAAAAGGAATCTGTGATAACTCCACTCTTTTAAAATAACAGAGGGGGGCAAAACAGTGTAAATTATTTGAAACAAATCCAACCTCCTGACAGGTGAGTATTAACTTTTTGGTTTACTACAGAAACACCAGAGGAGGGTGACCAGTAATAATAGACAAAATAGTCAAAGCTTTTCATGTGCGAATTTTATTCATATGGAATTTTCTAAGGAAAATAACCTGAGATTACTATGAATAAATTGGCAAGCATGCTAAACAGATTAAAATCTGTAAAGCACCCCCCAAAAATCATATACATTAAAAGGCATTAATTAATAGTATACTTCTGTAGTCCTTAATCCAAATGTGGTCACTCAACATTGGGAATAACATACGTGAAATTACAAAACTCACCACAGGGCAAATAAATGGCAATAGACAGAGGAGAAATTGAGGTATGACAAAGGTTGGAATTGCTTAGCTGGATAAAAAGAAGAAATTAGAGGGCTTACTGCGAAAATTATGAGGGACATGGTGCACAGGGAATACCACAGTTAAATTAAATTGGAAGTAAGTTTAGAATAAAAAAGCATATACATCTGCATGCAATCCATATTCAGCAATTTGGGTTTTATCATTGAATGAAGTATTTGATTTAAATACTGTGGCAGAAATTCTAAAGGGTTGGATAATTTTATGACCACTAATAACATTTGTCATTATGTATGTTGCCATTATGATAAGGATAATCAACTCTCATGCTATAGAGAATAAAGTTATCACCTGTGGGGATCAGGGAATCTATTTTTCCTACCTATTAGGTGTCCATTATGTTTTTTATCATTTGTTTTTGCTAGTCAGTTAGTGAAGTATCCTCCCACCCACATAGCTCAATTCTTGCTGCTTCAAAAAGACTTTATTCGGTGGTGCAGAGGTGATGTTTCGTTAGATGGTTCTTACCCTGCGACAGTGTAAACCCTAGCTGGGGTTGAGGGAGGTTCTTTTACTGTAAATCAAAGAATGAATAAAGGAGTTTCACTAACATTAATTTAGCAGAGTAGCTAATACCATCTGTATGCACTCATTTAATAGATTAAATGGGTCTCATGGTCTGAATGAAGCTGGGGGACTAAATGTAGACAATATTGATCAGTTTGTGTTTCTCCAGAAGAATTGGACAGGAAAAATTTATCTTGAATCAATACCTTACTGGCAATAAGAGTTTGATGGCAGAAAGATAATTTGAACTGACAAAAGCTTAAGGCATTATTTTGAAAATATGTTTGATAGCAATACCTAAGGAACTGTGAAGTTGTAAAAACATGGAAGGAAGAGGTAGTGGAGAATACTTCACTACCCCTTTTTGAACCTCTCCTACTTTATAATACATGGAGCAAATTCTTGCTTTATTATTGCCGATTCAATGTAATCTGTGGATAATTCTGTCCTTAACATTCCATGATAATTAAGCTAATGTGAAACTTGTAAAATTTTTGAAATTTTCTGTAAATTTTTTGGACTTGTAGATGAAAGTTTATTTATCTATGAAGTTTGATGGAAGGAACTGGTTTACAAAAATTGAAATTGTTGATGTGCTTAGATTTAAACTATGATTGTGGTGAACTTAGAACAGCAAAAGGCTATTTTCCCATTGCCCTTTAAAATTTGATGATAGAAATAAATTTAACTTTATTCTTAAAAGTAAAAATAATATTCATGTTTGTCTTCAACAAAAAGTAAACTGTTCATTTCTCTGTCCCACTGAATATTCTACAGCTGTAGCAATAAAAATTCACTGCACAGGTCTTGCTTCCGACATTCCTGTTACACATCTGTGGAAGGATAAAATACAACTCCATGTTTATATGATAAGAGAGCAGACCCTAGAACACATCTATTTCATCTCTCCTTGCATTACAGCCAGACGCAGTAGCCTGGAGGCTAAGACTCAGTAGAACACATTTGGTTAGTGATTATTTCATCTTGTGATGAATATTCAAATAATTATTTGTCTATTTAATGTGGCTTCCAGATTATAGAGGTATGCTGCATTTTACAGGGAGGATTTGATTTGTTTGCCTACATGTAGCACATCCACTTAAGCCTTCAGCTATTATTTGGGTCTCCCTGTATGTCCTGTGTCATCCCCATTTGGTGTCCTGGATAGCCTGTGGATTCCCAAATCACACCACAGGCCCAACACAAAGGTGCTACAAGAAAATGTAAGAAGTATTTTGCATGCCTGACTGCAAGGGTAATTGCACAATGTCCTTGCCATGGTTTGAGCCTACCCAGCTGGCAGCAAAGCAACTGGCAACAAAGCAACCACACAGCTGCTCACTCTCTCTTACACTCCTCCTCTGGTGGGGTGGGGAGGAGAAAATGCCACAAAAGACTTGAAGGTCAAGACAAAGAACAGGGAGGGCTCACTCACCAATTATGGTCATGAAAATAAAATAAAGACTCAACTTGGGGAAACAAAATAAATTAAATTTAAACAAAACCACCACCAATTCACCAAATGATTTAGAGTAGGACAATAATAAATACAGATGGATTTTAAATACAACCCTTCCCCCTCCACCCCCTTCTTTTCAGGCTCAGCTCTGCTACCTCCTCCTTCTCCTCAGCAGTTCTTGGAGGGCAGGGAATGGGGGTTGTGGTCAGTCCCAGTCCTTCCTATATTCTTCTTGCTACTCCTTCTTCCTCCAGAGGAAAACTCACAGTCCTAACCTGTGACAACATGGTGTCCTTCCCATGGGAGACAGACCTCCACAGGCTTTTCCTACCAATGCTGGTCTCTTTCACAGGCTGTAATAGCCCCAGTGATAGACTGCTCCAACATGGGCCTCCCTCAGAGTCATAGACTTCTCTGGGAGAAGTCCCCTGCTCCATTGTGGGGTCCTCCACATGCTGCAGACAGGATTCTTCTCTACCATTGATCTCCAAGGGCTGCAAGGGCTCAGCCTGCAATCTGACAGACTGAAGGGGAATGGCTGCTCTGGTGAGCCTCCCTCACCCTTCCTCACTGACCTCAGGGTCCACATGACTGTCTTTACCAGATTCCACTCCTTTGCATCACAAAGAACTCCCAACATAAAAAGACTTGACCAACAGGTTTCCCCTTCTTAAAGATGTTATCACAGAGGTGGTCTTGTCCAGAAGTGGGTCTGATTTGCATAATCACAGAATTTCCTAGATTGAAAAAGAACTTTTTAAGATCATCTAGTCTGATCATTAACCTAACACTGAGAAGAACCTTGATTAAACCATATACCTCAGCACTACATATACATGACTCTTAAATACCTCTAGGGATGGAGGTGCCACCATTTCACTGAGCAAGCCATTCCAGTGACTCATAACATGTTCAGTAAAGAATTTCTTCCTCATATCTAACCTAAACTTCCCTTGGTGAAACTTAAGGCCATTTTTTCTTTTCTATTACTTGTTACTTGGGAGAACAGACTGACCCCCACCTCTCTACAACTTCCTTTCAGGTTACTGTAGAGAGTG
The DNA here is from genome assembly GCA_024611175.1 of Megaceryle torquata. NCBI lineage: Eukaryota > Metazoa > Chordata > Aves > Coraciiformes > Cerylidae > Megaceryle > Megaceryle torquata. The sequence continues at coordinate 89,513 of JANIJG010002099.1, read as the reverse complement.
ATAAGGTCTCCTCTGAGCCTCCTTTTCTCCAATCTGAACAACCACTCTCAGCCAGTCCTCACAAGACCTGTGTTCCAGGCTCTTCACCAACTTTGTTGCCCTTCTTTGGACACACTCTAGTACCTCAGTGTCCTTCTTGTAATGTGTCGCCCAAAAATGAACACTGTAATCAAGATGCAGGCTCACTAGTAATGAGTACAGGGGTAGAATCACTTCCCTGGTCCTACTGGCCACACCTTTCCTGACATAGGTCAGGATGCCATTGGCCTTCTTGGCCACCTGGGTATACTGTTGTCTCATGTTCAGTCATCTGTCAATCAACACCCCCAGGTCCTTCTCTGATGGTCATCTTTCCAGCCACTCCTCCCCAGGCCTGTAACACTGCCAGGGGTTGTTGTAGTCAAAGTGCAGAACCCAGCATTTGGCCTTATTGAAATTCATACCATTGTCCTCAGCCCACTGATCCAGCCTGTCCAGATGCCTCTGCAGAGCCTTCCTACCCTCAAGCAGATCAACACTCCCGCCCAGCTTAGTGTCATCTGCAAACTTAACAAGAGTGCCCTTGATCCCCTCATCCAGGTCATCGATAAGGATATTAAACAGACTGGCCCCAGTCCTGACCCCTATGGGACACCACTTGTAACTGGCTGCCAGTTGGACTTAAATCCATTGTGCCTGGTCATCCAGAGAGTTTTTCACCTAGTGAAGTGTATGCCCATCGATACCTTGAGCAAACAGTTTCTCCAGGAGAATGCTGTGGGAGACAGTGTCAAACCTTTACTAAAGTCCAGCTGGACAGTAGTGACAGCCTTTCCCTCATTCACTAAGTGGGTGACCATGTTGTAGAAGGAAATCAGGTTAGTCAAACAGTCCCTGCCCTTCATAAACCAATGATGACTGGGCCTGATCATCTGATTATTCTGCATGTACTGCATGATGGTACTAAGGATGATCTGCTCCATCAGCTTCCCAGATCCTCCTTCTGGCCCTTATTATAGACGGTTGTTACATTGACTAATTTCCAGTCTGCTGGGACCTCCCATTTCAGCCACCACTGCTGAAAAATGATGGAAAGTGGCTTGGTGAGCACCTCTGCCAACTCTCTCAGGACTCTCGGGTGAATTCCATTTGGTCCCATAGACTTCTGTACAAGTCTTAGGGAACTTGGCTTTTTTGCCACACCTATAGCCCCCTCCTCTGCTACCAAAATCCCCCAGGCACAAACCCAACCCAGCCATTTATATGTTTTTACCAACTAAAATATTTATCAGTCCTAGGACAGCTAATATATCCATAATGTCCACAGTACCAGATTGGAAAAATGTATCTACCCCTTGCAAAGAAGCCATGCAAGAGACATTACTTGCTAGCTCTTAGATCTGGGCAGAAGAGGACATAAGAGCACTGAATAAAGATTTACTTATGGAAAATAATAAAAGCTAACACAAAGCCAAGGTTAGCTGAAACATATAATTAAACTTCACATTTGCTTTAATAAAATACAATATTGACTTTGCTCTTTAAAATAGATTATGTTGTTGACATTACAGCAGTACAATAAACAAACCACCAAGCTTTTTACTAGCAGAACAGAAAATTAAAACTGGATATGACAAGCAAAATAAAATGAGTTTATTCAGGGCTGTATAAATCATCAATAAGAATTCCTAATCACTCGCCTCCAAAAAGCTAGATTATTTGATCTGCAACAAAACTGGGGCTGTGTCAGCAAGTTGGATGCAAATCAAACAACATTCAGACATCTCAAAAATTCTGAAAGTATGTGTCTGCAATACAGATGAAGGCCAGAAATTCAGTGAGGCCTTCTTAGGGTGGGGGAAAAATAAATTAAAGATCTTTTTTACACTGAGATGTGGTTATTGAAACAGGAGTCTCTCATCAGCATGACATATCACAGATAAAATATCTTCCCTGGTTTTCTAGCCTTATTTTCTATGTGTATTTTTGCAAAGACTTCTTTGTTTGATGCATACATTTTATACAGACTAAAAGCTTCACGAAACTAACCTGTTCATTTTGATGCTTCATCATACTATATTATCTTTTAATACAAAACCACATGGTTCCTGAAAGTGTCTACTATAATTTAAGGCTTCCCAGCCACATTAGCACTCTCTGATGCATGTATTTTATATACAAAGTCCTATTGTAATACTTGTGATCAATAAAGATATTCACCCAGGCATGGAGTAAATTTCTGAACTATTAACATATAATAGATATATTATTATCTCTTTCCCTAAATTATAATATACTCCCATTTCAATGAAATGTTTTTCCAGATTTTTTCATAACATATAAATAAGGGTTAAGAACAAAATAAAGATAATAATAATATATGTAATAAGAAGTTTCCATAACTCCAAAAATTATAATGTAGAATTAAGATGTAACATGAACTTCTTCACATTTACCTGAATGTGGATCTGGGGAAAGTTGTTCAGAATTCATAATAAAAGTCAAGAAGTGCATCTGTTTGCAAAAGGCTCATCCTTATTTTTAATTTTTTTGAAAGTACCAATATTAAATGCTTGATTAATGCTTTCTCTATTTCAGCATTTGTTCATGGATTACTGATTTTTTAAAAAAAGATGCTCTAGACAGAGGGAAAATCTTGAAGATATTATGGTGCCATAGTCTTTCTCTTAGTACCACTCCTGTGATCCTGAATAGGGTATGAATGAAGGACACACCAAGGGGATCAAAGCTTCACAGACTTCTGTTGCTTTTTGACTCCTTTCCATGTTGCTATGGCAGAGCTGCAAATAAAGCTGAAGTTTGGCCAGATGATCTCTTGATTATAATATACAGAGGGTGTTGACCAAGTCTTAGAAGAAGAGCAAAAAGAAGGCGTGGAGGTAACATGGAAGATTAAATATTGCTAAAAAAAGATTGTGTCAGATTAGCCTGCTGGATTTGTTTGCTTTTCTAAACAAAAAAGTGTGCCTCTGAAGATTTAGACTTTGTTGAATCCTTTGCTTCAGTAGAGTAAGAAAAATTATTTTAGTTGGAGAAAATAGAAATTGTAAAGAGGTTAGAGTACACATGAAAGTGCAAATATCAGTTAGTTATATAATGGCAATTAGTTGTCTGTGAAAGGGGATCTGTTCATCTGGAGGAAGGTTACCAGTAGAGTTCATTGCATTTTAGACATGAGCCTTCCTTAAAATGATCATTACCGAGCATAATACCAAAGTGTGAATGTGATAACAGATCAGAGTTGGAAGATACTTTTCTGTTCTGAGAAAAAGCATGTCTCATAAAAAACAAGCAAACAAACAAACAAACCCCACAAAACAAAACAAGAAATGAAAGAAAAAAACAAAACAACACAAAAAAACAACCCAAACCAAACCAGGAAAAAAAATAAAATAAAATAAAAGGATGCAAAAAAAAAACAAACAAACAAAAAAACCAAAACAAATAAAACCCCCCACAACAACAAAAACCACACACAAACAAAAAAAAACCAACCAAAACCAAAACCAAACCAAACCAAAACAACAAAGAAACAAAAAAACAACCCACAACAAACCAAACAAACCCAAACCTGAATTCTCCAAAGAACTGGACTAATCAGAATTTTTGCTGAGCTGAGGGGTCAGCACAAAGGGCAATTGACACAGCAGGGACTGTGAATTGCTGGTGTGATGTTACCACACAAACAGAGGGAGGGCATCGAAGGGTGCATCACCTGCAGAATTACCTTTAGAGAAAGCATGTTTTTAGCATTGTAGAAGTGCTTTCTGAGAACTCATCTAGCATCCAAGAAAATGCAATTATTTCTGACCATGTGGGACCAGGCCTAATAAGTTCATTGAAACAAGGGAGAATCCCCTTCTCATGACAGATTAAAGGACCTCATTTTGTTCACATTAGCAGACAAAAATCTGTCCAGGGATGTAAATATCAGTGAAAGGAGAGACGCATCAGTTCCAGAGAAAGAAGGAATAAACAGGCCATGAATACACTCACTCCTGAAAACAGAAGGATGCGAAGCATGATGTTCTGGGAGATTGCTTTGGCAGAGCAATGGGGACATGGAATTTACTAATGCAAATAGGGCTTATGCCCATAGATCATATTCGGTGTCTGCTCATCACATCACAGAGGTGGAACTGATGATTCAGAAGAGCTCTTTCTATGTTCTTGACTATAGAAAAATATTAAGGAAAGATTACTCAGGCTACAATGGTAGCATCAGGTAATTGCAGTCATAGGTGGTAGATTGGAAGAGATTAACATAGTGAAACAGTGAAACAGAGAGGTTTGTGTTTTCTTTGCTTACTCTTGGGAATAAGGCCGGGGAGTTGAACACACAGAGTGGATGGTAGAATCCAAACCTGCTATTGTATTACTGTATTTCATCCTCTGTCCTGAGTACAATTCCAAGATTAAATAGAGGCTTCTCTGAGTCCAACAATGCTTCTGTGGTCTTTAAGATTTGTAAGAACTCTCTCTGGAGTCATCCCCATTCAGTCTAACTCACTATACAGCTTTATTTTTTAGTATCTCTCTTTAAAGAGCTTAAGTTAGAATTTGGATACTGATTCACAGAATCACAGAATCACAGTGAGGGATTGGAAAGGACCTCCAAAGATCATCAGGTCCAACCCCCCTGATAGAGCAGGACAAAATTAGAGCTGGTCATGATTCAAAAGACAGAAAAAACCAATAGAAATCATCCTACTAAAACTGAAAGAACCTAATGACTTTTCCAAAGTTAATTGCCCAAAGAAATAAACTGATAGAAGATGCATTGTTTAGTTCTTGAGTTAAATAATAGTCCTATCCCTTGGAAAATATTTTAGCAGTTTAGCAAATCCTACATACAGAGGGTTAGAGAATATATTTAAAGGGGAAAAAAAAAAAAAAAAAAAAGCCAGCATGTAATGCTGTGCATGAAATATGATTCTGTCATTTAGTACTGCTGTTTTCTTAAAATGTTGTTGGGTCTAATGTGGAAACTGGCATCAAAATGTAAGTCAAAATATGTAGGGGTTTCAAATATGTGTTTGATATTGTTTTGGGCTGATTTGATATCCAGCTGTGCTAGTGTTTGGGAGCAATGTTTGAAATCAAGGGTCATCTCTGTAGGCAACTATGCTGGGAAAAAATAACTAGCACAGTTAATGGAGAGGACTTGAGTGAAATACCATTCACAGCTGAATGGGAATACTTTAGTCTGGTTACAACAGTGGGGAAGAGTGTCATAATCTGAAAATATTTCTTAACAGAACCTATGACAAAGGGACTGTTTTCTTTAGCATATTAATGAGCAGGAAATTTATATGCTTCTCCCTCACTCCCATTTCAACAATAGCCAGATAGGTCCCCAGCTGGGGAGTTCTAAAAATGTGAGTCTCTTCATCTTAAGCCCCCAGTGCTCCAAATACATGTCAGATTGACTTTTCTCACTGCTTATAGAATTTATTGAATGCTAGGAATTTAGATGGTTACTCAAACCAAAAAGGTCTAGAGTTTGTCTAGAGTTCAGATATGAATAAGAATAGCTTTGGGACTTAATTCAGTTCAAATTGCTAAAACATGAACTGAAAGTGTGTGCATAAGCCTGTGTTGACATTTGGTTTCTATACAAGGAAATGTCCAGCGTGTAATGTCTTAGTAACCCCAAATTCAGCCAAAAAAACAACCAGTCAGAATTTCTGTCATATCTCATCTGTGACTTCTGACAACTGTGCCTTCTGGCTGCTCATCCCTACTTTTTTTTTTTTTTCCCCTACCGTGAAGGAAGAGCATAACTGCAAAGCATTGACTCTCATTTCTCCCTGTGCCTATCATGACCACTGAGCTAGCATGATGTTTGGTGGTAATTCACTATAGCTGTAGGTCAGCAACAAACACACACTCCAGGGGCAAGGGAAAACAGAGATGGATCGCTTCTGTGATTAGCTGCCTTCTGGAACTAGTCTTCATGCAATGCAGCCTCCTGTGATGCTAGTGCCTACAGGCATACTCTAACCCCTAAACAGATGGCTGAATTTGCAAGCTGCTGTGGATTGTGTGTTTGCAGGTGCATGTGTGAAGAAGGCGGTTATGGTGAGTTTGATTTCTGTGCATTGTGATGAATATTAAAGTATGTTTCTTATTTTGTGCTTACATAAGGAAGTCACACTTTGAACTTTCCTAGTTGGGGCTAAGGTAATGACAAGTCATAGATTATTTGTCTTCACAACTCTGGTGTGGAAATTACTATAATAGGTCACACCCAATTAGTGTTTATTTTTGGTTCCTATATCCTGTAGGAACCATAATTGAAGTTTTTTTTTTTTTAAAATCCATGAAATCATAATGAAAGGAAGTGAGGGAGAATTTGTGCATATACCAGTCTCTTAGTTATTGATGAAGACTGACTGAGGCACTGAGATTTGTATTTCTAGTTATATTTATTGGTGGACATTAGTAACTACAATTAGAATTGTTTATACACTTGCACATAAATTTCCATTCCCCCTTTGTCTTCTGTTCAAGCCATATTCCAGTATGGGTGGGATTCACTTGAGAGAGTCACCCTGACACCTTTTAGTGTCATAGTGAGTAATAGGCTTGTTAGGGTGCAATACCTCTGCCTCATTTTAAGCATGGATAGCAGGTTATAGCAAATTGTTCTACAGAATTGCCCTTTTCTCCATTGCTTAAAACTACTTTAGATAACGTACAGATGTAGATCCCTACACTGTAAATATCTACATTTCCTCAGGTGAATCTCTTTTCTTTTGACAATTAGCTTTGCCAGCTGTATCAAAATGTTTTCATGAATGCCAGTACATAAAAATATGGGTGAATGGTGTTCATTGAAACACAGCAATTCTACTTGTGAATTAGACTACTTGAGATTGAGGCCAGCTCTCTGGCTCCAGAAGTAGCCAGGTCCAGGTGCCTTCTCTGAACGCTCTTTAGAAGACACAGGTTTCCAAAGGTATCGTGTGCCATAATTCACAGAATCACAAAATCCCTGTTTGGAAAAGACCTTTAAGATCAATTTGGACCATTAACTAACTGTACCAGAGCCACTACCACACCATATCCTTGAGCACCATATCTAAACACCTTTCAAATACATCCAAGGATGGTTATTCTACCACTTTCCTCGGCAGCCTGTTCCAGTCTTTGATAACCCTTTCTGTACAGAAGTTGTTCCTAGTATCCAATCTAAAACTCCCTTGGCATAACTTGATGCCATTTCCTCATGTCCTGTCAATTGTGACTTGTGAGAAGAGACCAACAACCCACTTCTCTGCAACCTCCTTTTAGGTATTTGTGGAGAGCAGTAAGGTCACAGAATCACACAGAATAACAGAATGTTAGGGATTGTGAGGGACCTCAAAAGATTTCCCCTCAACCTCCTTTTCTTCATGCTAAATAACCCCAGCTCCTCAGCCACTCATCATAAGACTTAATTTGAAGACCCTTCCCCAGCTTTGTTTCCCTTCTCTGGAAGGGCATATCGATGTCTTTCTTACACTGTGGTGCCCAGGGTTGAAAATCTTAAATGAGGCAAATCTGTTCACCTAGCCATATGGTTATGTGTTTTAGTAGGACAGTTCATCTACTACAAAACATTTGGAGCACTTAAAGTATGTGTGTACACTGTCAGATACAATAAAGGCCCACTGTATTTAGTGTGTATAGGATTTTCTACAAATCTATATAATTTCTTAAAATATTTTATTTGCTGTTTGTAAATTCTAAAGAACAGACTCTTGTTTGAGTATTTAATAATATTCTTCATGTCAGCATTTGAAAAGCAGTCAAAACCACTAGTAGAACATTGCTAGAGAAGAGATAGAAGTATGATTTAAATACATTTTATATCTTTTTTTTTTTTTAATCTAAGGTGGCTGATGTCTACTGTCTGTGTAGTTTTTCTAATCATTAACATGTCAGTTGAATTTCATTCATTGATTTCTAAAGAAAAATCCAGTGTTTTTAATTTTATTTTATTAATTTTTTAAGACCTCTGCTTCCTATATGCTCAGTTCACACCCTGGCAGTGCATAAACCAAATCATATATCCTAGATGGATCTAGACTTTTACAGCTGTAGTATACCAGGAAACTCCATAGTTTGGTGATTACACTGAAATAATGTTAGTTTCTGTTCTTCTTGCTCTCCCCAAGCTGAGAGTGTGTATGTGTGGAGGGGAGGATACAACAGAAAGATATCTGAAAAGTTATTCATTTTGTTCAAAACATAAATAGCAAGTGGCAGGTTTTGAAAGTGCTCAGTGTTGGCCTAAACATTTTCAGTCCTTACAGAAATGAATGGTAAAGCTCCTATTGACTTCAACAATGCATGGTTTTAGAAATACCAGTTTTGGCTTTCTTTGTAATAAGATAGAACTGCAACTAATCCACAGTACATATGGTCTCCCAGGTTCATGGCTTTCTCAGAATTGTTTTTGCTACACAAAAGCCAAATAAAATGGCTATGTCCCAAAGAAAGATTTTTTTCTTTCTATATTTAGAGGTGATCATGCTGTTATATTTAACTGCTTCATGATATAACTGTAGAGCTCAGGTTTTGGCCTCCTTGTTTTCCAAAAGTCTCTGCATTGTTGTAATTATATGTCTCTGGTAGGTAGTCTCATTCAATTGTTTCTCACTGTTTCTATCCCACTGTTTCTTCCAAGGTGCTCTGCAAACAACTTTTCATGCTGTGAAGCATCTGGTTAAAATCATCCTATCTTCACTTCTTTGTCTACCTAAACAAATTTTCTGGATAAAGAACTAAATTTCATAGTTTTACTCCGCAGAGTGGGTACACATTATGTGACAGAGTAAACCATTTTCCATTTAGAGCATCAATGATAAATTTATGGATAGCAGTTCAAAAGGTGAAAAGGAATCACCTGTGATTCCATTCATTACAGTGTTTACATCTATAAATGTTTAGCTACAGCTGCTAATCTTTGCCTGTGCATGTGATAGCTGGGCAATAAAAAGTAAATATAAAGTATTGCCCTTGCTATAATTTGCATCAGTTATGCACAGTTCTTTTAACAGTGTAATGGCCTATAGATTTATATTAATGACAAGAGACAAGGAATCAACTGTTTACGTCTCCACAATTCACTATGTTTGAAACATAGAATTCTTAATGGAAATAAAGAAAAAATTAATTTCCCTCCACTCTGGATTGTTAAACTCTGATCCTCTCCTGACAGAAAAGCATAGCACAGTTGTTTAGTAGCAAGAGACTTGAAATTTCTGCACTTAAAGACAAAGATCAGCTTGAACATAAGGCAAATTTTTGCTCTGGACCACCTTTACAACCATGGAGCACTGTGCATGGGAAAATTCTCTTAAAAAGTTAAAATTTAGATGTTTCAAATGATCTTCCCAGAGAAGCCCAGCCTTTTGACTATGAGGAGATCAAGCATCCTGAGGCTCATGTTAGCATTTTAAAGGCATTTTTATCTCTGTTCTGCATAACAAGGTATCCATTACTGTCTGGATTCATAGCCATAAGACTGATGGAGCTGTTTGCTAGTCAGCTAACATGGCTGTCATGAAAGACCTGCCACCTTCAGAGCAGCTTCAGCTGGAGATGACAGCACTTATCTGCCCTGTGCAAAATTAGTTGAGGGAGTTAAACCAACCCTGAAAATTAGGTGACAATAGATGTATGCAGAGGAACTACCTTCTCTAAAGGAAGAGTTTTCAGTTGTCTGAGGAGGTAGGCACATCTCCCCCTGGGAACATCATCCATTTGTTGAGTCACTCTATGCAAAACCAGAAGCTTTCCAAGTCCTTGCAAGCAGAAGAGACACCTGAGCATCCCCCACATATTCTCTAAACCACATCTTGTTGATAAAGTGCAAGGCCTAGCAGAGGACATATACAAGACACTGCACCTGAAGGTAAACCAGGCAGGCAGACACCTCCCTTGACATTGCCTAGATTTCAGCACTTTCAAGGCTAGATTTTAAAGGATTTAGGTGCTTCTCAGGGTTATCAAACACCAAATCCTTTTTGGATACTTCTCTTTCAGAGCAGAATCTTACTGTTTTTTTTATTAAGGGGAAAATTTTTAATAACTTGTGTTGGCAGACGAATTAGCACTAATCTGAGATAAAGTTTCAGGGAACACAAAACAGACTGCAGTTTTCACATGTATTAAATATTCAACCTATTTGGGGGATAAAGAGTCAAACCTTGTGGGAGGTTACCTCACCTAATAAATTATTTTAGAACTTCCCAAGTGCCTTTTTTTCACTTAGGCCATATCTTGCATGAATCAACAAATTGACCTAAGATAAGGCATGACACCTCCTTGTCCCTTTCACAGAGAGACTATAGTGGGGAGGGATATAGGAACAAAAAATAATTTAGTTTCATACTTTTAAGCATACTTGTTCTATAATTAACCTTTAAACATGCCCTGTTCACTTCCAGCATGGTCCTGCCTGTACATTTGGGTGCCCAAACAATTTTAAAATGTGGTGTTTCTATAACTTTTACCTCAAGACAGAAGTGAAATATAAGCACTGTTTCTATTACTAATTTATAGTGGATTCTGGCCAATGTATGTTTTCAGCTTATGCCTGTATATGACAATTCTCATATCTTTCCTGATTATTTTCTGTGTTACCACTTTTACTGCAAATTGATCCACTTAAGATTCTCACTTAATGGGAAGATGTCCACCACAGAAATAAAAAAAAAAGAAAAAAAAGAATATTTACTGCTTCTAAATGTGACAGACTCCCATCACTTTTAGTTGCTTTTCTCTGTGAAGATCCTACAATAGTGCTTCAAAACACTGACTTTTCATTTTGATCACATAGCTCAGATGTCTTTGCAATTATAACTACAAAATCAGTAACTGGCTGCAGAACATTTCCTTCGTTAATGTTTTAAACAGTGAGCTGCTGACCTGCAACATGCAGCCAATACTTTGCCATGCTTTTGGATGACCTAGGGTATGATTCACCATGAATTTATCCCAGTGGAATAATCAGGGACAGAAAATAATGTGTGTAGTCCTGGCCAAAACTGTTGATCAATTTTGAAGGTTCCACAGCTGGAGATTGCCCTAAAATTAAACTCGGGAAGCACATTGATATGCCTTGGTTGCTAAAGCCCTAGAGTAGGCAACAGTATGTTTTTATGGTCCATTTTGATGGCAGTCACCTGAGCATCTCTGAAAAATATTGGTTTGAGAACATTGAACTAGGTGTCCTGCAGAGACTTCTCACAGAATTCTCCAATGTTATCAGTGTATTTCTCTTGTTTGGTAATCAGTTCCAGTTTGAGAACTTTTTTAACTCTTCAGGCAATAAATTTACGCCTTTTGTGAAAATTTGCTCAATATCCTGTGAGGTTAACACTGGAATGAGCAATGAGCTGTGCATTCAGACTCAATAACAGCCTCATGTAGGAAATTAAAATTATGGCTACCTCTACAATGACTTATTTATCTCATTGGCTTCCTATAAAAACCTTAGGGGAGGAGTTGGATTTTGAGATTACTGTGTCTCAATTTCTCTCCTTTGCTGATGCAAAAGGGAGGAAGCAATCATTACTGATCCGAGATAGGACAGGTCATAATAAGCACTTTTTAAAGTCCCAGCTCTTGCCCAGTACTTGGTTTTCAACCTTACCTATTGTCAGCACCTAAGCATAAGTCACCATTTATCTGGTCATTTCAGAGAGATTTTAATATGTTGGCATGACAGCATACAATTCTGGTTATCCCATGTTAGGACAAAATAAGTACACTACAACTTTAAAAAAAAAAAATTAAAAGAGGGACAATGCAGTTATAAAGTCTCTGAATAGAATAGAATTTTTAAGGTCTCTAAGGTATGATTATTGATCATTTATTTCCTTGAGTACAAGAAGAGGGACATCCAAAGAAGTAGTAAGACAAACAAAATGTGATTTTTTTTTTTAATTTTATTTTTTCATTTAAAATGTCGAACTCCCTTCCATGGGATATTGTGAAAGCCACTAGAATAACTAAAAATTAGTAGACAATTTCTCCTAGGAGAGGTCCAAACATGTTATTTTTAAAAACAAATCATGAGTAAGATACAACTACCTGCTCAAAATGCCCTTAGTTTAATGACTATCAGGTAGTATATATATTGGTAGACTTTACTGAAGCAGGATCATCTTTTACTTACTATGGTTTTGTGTTTTTTCTTTTTTTATCCACAGTGAGATTATCTTTGTATCTCTTATCAGAAAAAAAAAAAAAGAAAAAAAAAAGATACAAGATAGATGAACCTTTAGTCTGAACTAGTGTAACTACTTTGTATGCTTATGATACATGAAGCTTTTTCTACCTCTGCTTACTAAAAACTCCTTCCTTAACATCCCATGGCTGTTCAGAAGCAGATGGAGAAAAACAGCAGAATTGCTTTAAAACTGCTTTGAATACACTTGTGAGGTAGAAATACAGTCCTTTCTCAGAAACAAGCATAATTGTTAGTGACATCTAGATCAATGCCTGCATTATTTAAAATGTGCATTTGCTCATTGCAAGAATCAGCCTTGAAAATGGCCTCATAAATTCTTCTCTTGTAAATTTCCTGTGTACTCTTTTCTTTGAAGTTTTCCAGGCCACCAAAAATCTCTGCAAATTTGTTTTGATTTTCTCCCAGACTGTCAGAAATTGGTGAAAATATGAGAAGATATTTTATAATAAAAACCTGAAGTTTAGGAAGGCTTTTTAGACACCTTATTTTCCACTTTTCAGAAAGGTTAACCTTGCTAGATAGTTTATTGCTCATCGGTGTCATGCACATACTAACAACTGGGTTACAACATCTGTGAAAGGAGCCTGGTTCTGTAGTTTTTGCTGAAGAGGAACTTGATCACAATTGAAAGCTCTTCATTTAACCCCAGACAAGACAGTGTAAAATAAGCCAAAAATCATTAGGACTCCTGCACTCATTGACAGAGTATGTTGTGTCTGTTTGAGTCAGGGAAAAAAAAAACAATTTCTGTTACTTTAAGTATTTGAGCTTCTAATATTTTTATAATTATACAGTCTGGGAGTTGATTTCTTCTCCCAGTATTTGTGATCCTAATTAAGCCTTACATTTATTATTAACACTGCATCCTATTTTGTATGGGGGAACAATCTCTGGAGATGCTGTTCTGTTGTACTGTGACACCCGAGGCCTTGCGCCTCTCTAATTACTGAGGCCTGCTTCTGCTCCATTAGGATACGGCTCTGTTTAATCCCCTCTTGCTTTGACAATCTGGGAATGGCTTCTTTTCCTAGTATTTGAAGTTCAAATTAAGTCTCATGTTTATTATTAAGTGCATCATTTCATAAGAGAAATATGAGCCCTCTGAGAAAGATCAGAGAGTGCTGTGTTGAGCTGATGCCACTGAGGGATTCGCAGCAATACAGAGGGGGTCGAGTCAGCAGCAACAGTACCAGCAGAATTAGCTTTATACTGAGCAAACAAACAAACAAACAAAAAGCACATCTGCAAATTATATCTGAGGGTCACAACAAAAGCCTAAATCTTAGAGAGGTGCTTTTAGTTAGCTTTGATAAGGGTGCAAAGAAACTGGGAAGGTCTGAGCATAAGTTATTCATAAATCATGGCTTTGTGGTCGGTGCATCAGTGGAGGAGGGGGCAGGACCAGTAGGGTGAGTGTCAATGACTATGAAACAAAGGAGGTAAAGCTTTATATCCTGTTCTGCTCTATTCAGGAAAGTATCACCCCCTCTCACCACTGTGACTACTGTCACAGGCTCATCCAAAACCTTCAAGACAAGGTAAACAAATCAGGACAGCTGCTCTAATAATTAAGCCTTTAACCCTGTTCCCATGCATGTGTCCATTGTAAGTTTTAACCAAGACTAACATAACAGGGTCAAAAGAATCAGTGCTGTGAAGTGGTGAGCATGAACTTGTGCTGGCAGCCCAAGCTCTGTTGCTCTATTACTGGTTCTGCCATGGGTTCACTTTATGATCATATGTGGAATTATATGATCAGTTTCTAATCCTAACTTTGCTTGCTCCTTTTCTCTCTAATGCCTTTGCCCTTATGTTACATCATGTTCTAATCAACTTCATTCTGCTGCTGACTCCCTATCTGCCTCTGTTACACAGATGACTGTATCTGCTCACATCTCAGACATCAGCTTAAATGCAATAATGAGATGTGACAGAGACATAGCACATTTTCTGTGAGAAATCTTGTCCCTGCAGGTATCAAGATTTCATCTTCTTTTCTTTTTACTCACAAGAATATCATCCTCAGCCCTGTGAACTCCTGCTTGCTTTGCAGATCTGGATTCCCTCATCTGCAATGAAATTGGAACAAATGGAATAAAATTTCTTCAGCCACATGAATAGAAGGACAGCAGACCTAAATAGTTGCAGCCATCTGCAGTCTAGATTGGTAGAAACTCACACAAACTTGTAATGGCACCAAAACTTCAATTTTCAATAAAAATAATGGTCTTGAATGCAGAGGACAAAGTCAGGATGGCCAGTGAGGCTGTGGAAATAATAACTATGTCAAAGGTAGAAGCAACACTAAAAATGCAATACTAACACCATTTGAAGAACTAGGTAACCTGCATGTGGCCCAGTGTTAGAAGTCTAGCAGAAGGCAGTTTTAAGTAGATTTGTTGAGTTTGAGGAACAATTTTATGACTGGAGCAAAACAGGTAGAGTTCGTGCAGCACATGGACGAATGCTGAACTGCCCATTGCTGGCTGGTAGCCTGGCCTGAACAGACCTTGCAAGGCTGCAAGGCTCTTAAATGTTAGCAAACAAAAGAGCAGTTAAATGAAGGAAAATGATAAATGAGATAAATATGACAGTTTAACGAACATAGGCTGTGCCATACTAACATGATAACTCTCTTTGATAAGCTAACTGATCTTCCAGACAAAAGAAATGCAGTAGATCTAATCTACCTGGAGTTCAGTAAAGCATTTTAAATAGTCCCACACGGGACATTATTAGTTAGGGTAGATAAAATGGGAATTACTGCAAGAACTAGAAGGTGGGAAAAGCTAGAATAAAGGACACAACCTAATAGGTTGTTTCAAGAGGGAATTAACAGCCTAAAGAGAGGCTACTTGTGGACTCCCATAGACATCAGCTTTGGAAGCAGTTGTACCAGTGAAATTTGCTGATATAACAAACCTGATCTGCAGGGTCTGTCTGCATCATCCTTTACAACAAAATGAGAGCTTACCCTTTCCTCAATCCAGGCTGGCAGGGTGAAAGGGACACATGATTCATATCTAAATAATCAAATAACTGCAGGTTTGATGTAATAAATGGGGGAATGAAAGACTTTTACTCATGAGGAAAAAACAAGATATTTGTAAAGGATCTGGCTCACAAGTGGCTGTGTTAGACTGTGGTTAGACCAAATCCACAAAGGGTTACATAGGAATACCACAATAGAATTATCAAGATGCAGGACAGAAAGGGGAGGTATACATGTAGATTAGAGTTAAGAGAGACAGGTCACAAGGAACCTGAGGTGTCAAAAGTAACATTTTGCCAGAAGTTGATCATTGTAAGTAGGAAATACGAAATATAAAAACCTAGGTGCATTATCTAATTCCAGGATGAAAGCGATCTATGACAGCAAGGAAAACACCTTCCTAAATTCAAACACAACTATATTATTGTGGAATGTTCTAATACATCATCTGCACTGTGTACAATGCACAATTACATTCAAAAGGACAAGAAGGTGAATTCAGAATGCTGCAGACAGAATGGCAAGCACTTTAAATCCTTTCTTTGGAGGAAAGTTCTTTGTGGTTTTTTTTTTTGGGGGGGGTTTGTTTGTTTGGTTTGGGTTTGGGTTTGGTTTTTTTTGGTTTTTTGTTTGTTTGTTTGTTTGTTTGTTTTGTTTTGTTTTGTTTTTTGTTTGTTTGTTTGTGATTTTTTTGGTTGGTTGGGGGTTTTTTTGGTGACTTCACTACACGCATGGCCATGTCCTTATTCCTCATTTGCTTACTGTACCTGCTGTTACAACTGGATTCTGTATAATGGGTAGAACTGTGCTTTGCCTTCCAGCTAATGCTGTTAACTGATTAAATGAACATTTCTCCCTTGTTTCAGGACAAATTCACAAGAGTTAATTCAAGCTATAACAGTAAGAGAGAAGTGCTCATAGAATCAGATGTTGGTCTCAGATGGAAGGAGGTAAATGAATTCCATGTGGTAATTTAAAAATCTGTTCTTTATTGTTTCTCAGATGTTAGTGGTTGCCTTCCAGCTGGGCCTGTTCTTGAACAAGCATTGGTAAGAAGGGTCAAAGAGCCAAAGCCTTGATTTGGATCTTGGCCCATGATACAAGGAAGTCATGCTTGCTCTGCTTAGCACCTGGAAAACAAAATGGTTATATGAAGCATAGGACAAGGTTAACAGAAGAACAAATTGGTTTAACCTGACCATAAATAAGCTTTGGCTGAAATTCTTTCTGAAATGCTTTTCATTGTCATAGCAGTGGAACTCTGGAAAATCCATTTATGGAAGGGGTTTCATGATATCCCTTGCAGTCAACACCAGAGGACAGGCTGAGCAGTTGTGGGCACCCCTTCAAGTTCTTTGTTCTTACTAAGAAAACTCTGTAATAATCTGTAACTTAAATCATAAAAATGTAGTTTAGATTAGAAAAAAAATGCAAAATGCAGCTTGACTTTTGGTTCCCAGGTGGAGTTTGCAGAATTGGCATCTACAACAGTCATGTGATCTCATTAGATATAGAAGCCAACAAGAGATGATAAGCATGGAATCCCATAGTTCCATTTTTGCAGTTATATTTTAAGATCTGAACAGCGTTTAAGGCCAAGATGAATATAAAGGTGTCATTTGAAATATCGCCATCCTTGTGTTGACTTACAGAAGTGTGTGAGGATGGGACATATTTTCCTCAAATCAAGTCATGCAGACCTATTGTTAGCTTACTAGTAGGTTTAAGGGCCCAAAGATGGTATCAGAAGAGACAATTTAGAAGAGATAATGGGCTTATGGATCAGCTGTGTAGCAGCCAGTGTCAGGATAACAATGTTTAGTTTAGTTAGTATAGTTTCCAAAAAGCACTTAGTGCGTGTGAACTGCTTAACCAAATCATATGATCTGATATGCTTGTTCTCCAAGCTTCTTTCTGCCTGCCAGGCGGGCTTGTCCACAGCCTCTGATTTCTGTACAACAATCTAGGTTTGTGCATGTGTTTCCTCTTAAGAATATGGATTCAAGAAATAGTTATTTTCTCCTTAAAGTTTCAAAAGCACAAAGATGTTGATACAAAACAGATTTTAACATTTTCACACATCAATGTAAACATAAGCATAGGAGAGGTGAATGGATAAGATTTACCATGCCTCTTTTATTTGTATTTAATAAATGCTATTCATAAAAGCTAATGCTCACATTATTTTAATAATATAATTGATTGAATGAGATGGTGAAATAAGAAGGGCGATTAATTGTGATCACAGTAAAGTTTTATGTTAGTACTCCTCTTGAATTTTTGAATGAGGTAATAGCTGCTCTGTACACCCTTGGAAATCAGAAAGAGGTACTTGGTTCTGAATTCTGTTGGGACCAGAGGAGGTACTACATAGTTGATTCCTATTGTACTTCTTGGTGACTGAAGCAGGACTTTTTTAAAAAAACAGGTGCCACTGATTTTTTTTTTTTTTTTTTTTTTTAAGGTCTTTTCCTTCATTTCAGTGAGCAATAGGTAAGGCTGTTAAAAGAAATAGATATCACAACACATATAAGTAGTTCCTTGGCTATTGAGTCCTCTGTGTTTTACTGAATGGAGATGTCTTTTATTATCTCAGTTACTGATGTGGTCACAGATGAACAGCTGCATTATAATCTACTGCAACCAGGAAAACAAGTGGGTAGACACATTATTTTCAGCTTTATCTTGGAGGTGAAAGTTGGAGTATATAATACATATAAACAAAATCAATGGTTATATATATATAATTACAGATAAATATATATAAAATATAATTTGGAGACTACAGACTGTTTTATCAGGTCAGATATCTCTTTATATATATTTTAAGACCTGACTGGATCATTAGATCATCTGTTTGGCTTTCAGAATATCAAAGGACACATCATTTCAATCTGTTACCCTTTAATGAATCCAAGAATTTATTTTTTCATATCAGTCAAAAAGATATTTAGCTAGTATCAATAGCATGTGCAAATCTTAGGAGTGGTTTTCAAATTTGTGTTGATGTATTCTTATTGATCTTCTTATCTACATTGTTTCTCTGTCACAAGGTTGGTTATTTCATCCTACTGAATCAATTGGTCATGTAAGAGAGCTAAGGGATCATCTTATACTTGCCAGGGATAGCTTCCTGTAATCCAAACAAATGAAAGAATACCAGATGCCATGTTATGGGAGAGGGTGGGGGGTGGTGGGGTGGAGTGGGGTGTGTCATTCTGGGAATGTGAACAATCCAAAATCATCCTGAAAAGTATTTGTAAAAGATCTTATTGGGAACAGACACCCAGAAGGGAGACTAGAAGACACAAAGAAAAGTGTGATGAGGGCTTCCCTAAACTGAAGGATATGGAAAAGAAAAAGCATAAGAAGCTTCATATGTGGTAACAGTAAAGGTATACCAAATCTAGGTGACAGCTAATAGGGTGGAGGAGCTCTTAAAAGTCTGGAAAGGCTGTGAGACTAGATTAAAATTTATGTGGACACTGTAACTCATTATAGCCAAAAGGGCTGTCTGCAGGTGACAAGCAGTCAGAAGATTCTGAGTACATTTTATCCTATAACATTTGTATTCTTTGAGAAATAACACTTGTGTTCATTGTTTATGTGAGAGGGAAGGTCAAGTGAAACAGCACACAGCCTCTTAGCAACACAAGGTTGCTTCACTGTGCTCTTTAATTATATATCATAAAAGTCAGTCACACTTCATGTTACCTGTAGTTAACTATAATCCAGCTGCATGAACCCAACATAAATTAGGCAGTTTGTATAGTCTGATGTTAAATATACTTAAGAATGGGGTACATCTGATTGCTGGGGGAGGTAGGGGGAAACAGATCTGTAATCTCATCCCATAAATCTCACCTTCCTGTCCTGGAGCACTCTTAATCACATTTCTTAACACAAGATCTGCATCAAAGTAAAAATTTGTCCTTGTCTGTCTGTTGAATCTTCAAAATCCTTTTTGCTTGTAAGGGTGAAGTCTCTCGAGGTGATAGCAGATCTCTGCTTGTAAAAATGTCAGAATATTAGAAATTCAATCCTTTGTGTGACATGGGAACAGAACTTTTACTCTAGATTTCCCTAAAAATTAATACATTAGAAAATGTGGTTATCAGCAGGCTGTTTATGACCAGAAATATTTTCTTATAACTTAGTGCTCCTTATATCTTTAGATTAGACACTTGTAAAATAGGTCATAATGTGTAATAAAAAGCATTTAATGAAACTTTCATTTGGAGGACATCGAATTCAACAGACTTAACTTTGACACTGACAAATGTCTCACAAGAAATGATTTGCATGGAAACCACTGGGGTCTCATTTTAGTTCCTGTAACAAACCAGAACAGTGATTTTATCATTTCAAAGTCATTTATATTAGCCTGGAGCTACATGACACAATGGCAATGCTTAGGATTGTAGCAGTACATCATCCGCATAAGTGGTATAACTTTCACTGCTGTGATAATCATAGAGCTACATCATACCTATAAACCTGTTACAACAGGGGAAAAAAAAAAAAAAAAAGGTCTAATTGATCCATTATTTTCCAGAAAGACTTATTACCATGTAGCACATGGTTATCTAGGTGGAAAAATGGACTGAAAGGCATGGTATATTGATTGGAATATCATTTTGCTTACCTTTTACTACACAAGATGTTTCTACTGTAATTTTTCATGATTACGTACAACAGTAAAGTAAGATACATACAGTTCCCTAACAAATTTATGCCAAGTAGTTCTCTTCACCGCAAGAAAGAACAATTTGTAGGATCTAATTAATATTCTAAAATGAAAATATTATGTTCCTTGGACAGACTCTGGATTCAAAATTGTGTTTTAAAACTGTCATATGATAGTCAAATAGACTCACCTAGCTAGAGACACAAGTGAACAAACAAAAAGGGCAAAAAGGAAAATCGATGCAAATGTATAGTCTCCAAAGTAGAAGGGTCGATAAATACACTCTGAAGTTAACACCACGGGGTTAGATTTATTAACCACCTAGACATCTGAGAAAGAAATTATATAAATACATAACCCCTCTATTACAAAGATTTATATTTGAAGTTCATTTTTGCAAAAGTCTATTACAATAGGCAGCCTGTTTACTTAAAAATGTTTCTTAAAGCAGTGACATTTCTTGTATAAATCACTCCTAACTGCCACAGAAACTGAAACAAAATTTTAAGCACATGATGACAGCTTTCAATTCTCTTGTTAAGAACAAGATTTTTCAAAGTTATTTGAGCACCTAAATGCCATTGATTTCATGGGAGTCAAAAGATTCCTGTTGTGGTCTATAGCCTGCCCTTTCTGAAGTGGGACAATGAGGAATCTTCCCAGAAAAAACACAGGTCTCCTGGTTGGTTGGACACCACAGCGATGGACCACTGAAATGGAACAGGTTATAACTCCTTTGGGAGATGGGCCTACTCTTCCATCATTACTCTAGCAGAGGATGTAACTTCACGTAGGCTTATCTCGGGCCTTTCTGCATGCAGCACATATTTTTAATGCCATCACATAAAGAAACTCAGGTAAGTGTTTTGTTAGGTAGTATTCTCAATATCTTGGCAAGTATAAAAATACCAGTCTTCAAAAAAAAAAAACTTAATTGCAAAATTTCCTCTGGCCCAAAGAGTATCTCTGTGGATCAGAGGAGATCCTAGTCCTAGTGACTGTTTCCCTTAAGTTAAATCCTTAACTGTTAGGGCAACTTCGTGTCACTGGGTTTAAGCACACCTTTGAATGGTGTTGACTGAGATAAATAAATAAGAAGACTGAGACAAATAAATAAGAACCAGTCTACCTTTCAAGTCTAAGATGGCAACATAGTTACACAACATGTATAAAGCCAAGAACTAGAGTTGTGGCCTGAGCTGTTTTGAGGAGAGACAGCAAAGGGAGACAGAGAGACTGTTCCAACTTACACCAGTATTATTAGCTCCACTGTTAAGTGGTTTCTACTGTGTTTATATACTTTCAAAGCTACATGGATTTTAATGTATTAATTTTCCATAATGTCTGGGTCTCCCAAGTACTCATGCATGTCTCAGTGCTCTTAAATGGCGGCTATAATCAGTACAATTGTGGTTTTAATAATTCTGGTTACTCCACCTTAATGTAGTAAAAACCTCTGAAAGGATTCTTCAAAAAATTTATTCTGCCTTGGTGTGCATGAACATACATGTGAGCAGATTTGCCATTTATGACAGCCTCTGCTTGAAAGAGATGGATAAGCCAAGGTAACAAAGAGGCGGGGCAATATATTAGCAAAACTATCAGGGGAATGTCCCCCATCTACCCATGTGTGTAATCTGCTTGCTCTAGTTATCAATCATTTTTCCTAAGCACCACTCCACAGTATTTACTTGGAATTAAATCCTTTAGAACCTTTTATTGTCAGTCACTGCCTCTGCAAACTGGCTTTAGGGTTTTTTCTGAGATTCCAGACCTATGCTGATTTTTACTAGGAATTGGTCCCTCATTTGATGTAGCACAAACTTGTCACTACAGCTTTTCTGAAGTATTTTCTTTCAGGATATTTCCAGTTGACTAATAGCCCAATAGCACTTTGGCAACCGTGCAAAATATGCATGGGAGATCAGGGCATCAAAGTGAGTATTTCCACTCGTGTTTTTATCTTAACTTAGAGATAGAAAGAACTGGCACCATATGAACAACTGGCTCTGTGGGGAAGTAACATCTGATTTTCAGACCCACAACAGACTGCAAAGCATAGCCTGAGACTTTGCATGTTTAACACTACGTACATAGTCAAATAGAATACTGTGTTATTCAGCAGCTGTAAAAACATTTAGGGATATCTTGCAGTGCTTGCTAAGACAAAGTTGGTTTTGAAGCCAGCATTGTGCCTGAATAAGACCCGAAGTTGGACAGATAGTTATATTCCTGTACTTCTTTAGTGTTTGCCCTGAGAGCAAATGCTATGATGTTCAGTACTTAAATTAAAGAGGTTCCATTTTGTCAAGGTGAAGAGTGTTCAGGCTGCTGAATATTTTGCTTAAGATGGGATTTACTTTCTCTCTCCTTTCCTTCTTCCCTGCAGTTTGCCTCCTGCTGACGGATGATCTTTCTCTACTGAAGGTATTTTTCCCCAAGTGTGAAATTGATTCCAGCTGACAACAGAGTGTGTCAATCACTTCCCACTTTTGTCATCTTCAAAGGCTCCTCTTCCCCTTATTTAAATTGTATTTTCATAATTGAAAATTGCTTTCAGATGACTTAATGAATTCCTCCACTCTATTAAAAGGCTGAAAGCAGATGAAATACTGCAGCTTTCAGATTAAGTGCATTTTTATAGGGAAGCTTTAGCAAAAGCTTCAGCAACACAAGCAACAAATTTTCTGCTTTAAGACATGCCCACTAAAGAAGCAAATCAGAGTAGTAGAAATGGCATTTCCCACCAGCATCACTGTAAGAAAACAAGTACTAAATTACATTTTGACCTTATGGATACACTTTTAAAGCTTCTGAATTGCTGGAGCTGCCATCAATTTCCAAACTGCTAATGTGACCCACTGATCAACTGAGATTTGCATTCTTTCCAGTAAATATAGTGCTGCATTTCCCACTGTGTTATCTCATTGGAAGGATAAGACTGACCCTGGAAACTGTAAATGCTGATGATAAAATATACTGTGTAATCTCTATTAGCTATTAATCTAATCTTATAACAGTAAGTAGAGTTTTCATATGATGATACCCCAAATCACTGGGGCTTGAAATGCAGACTTTCTCAGCAAAGTAGTAGTTGATAAAAACAGCTGAACTATTAAGCCATCTCAGGCTTTGCTTCTGAGACACTGTGGTGCAAATGTCTGCTGAAATTTCTGTCATTTATTCATGTAGTTTACTTAAAAGTAGCTTAACTCTTGAGACCTCTTTTTGTACAAAAGTGTGAACTACAGTTTCTTTACATTCTAAAAATAAATAACAGTATCCAGATTTGGAAATAAGAGGTTTTTAAATCTTAATACTGTTTCATTTGATGGCTTTATTTTTCTAAGAAGGTGTGTGATACTTTGGGATGTACTGGTAGGCTTCAAGACATGGTTAAAAGCCAGTATCTCCTGAATTAGAATGAGTCAGACTGATTTACCAGGCCCACTTTTCTATCAGCTCATTCAAATGCAAATCTAGAATAACTCCTCTAAAGCAATTAAGTTACTTCAGTTTTGTCCTGGTATGCATGATGTCAGAAACAGGACAACTGTTTATATGCATAAATCCCCTTGCCCTCTTATTGACCTGGATTTGCATTTCATTTCCACTTTTTATTTGTGGTAGTATGGACAGACTATTCGTTGCTGTGTCCTTTTGCACAGCAGTCCTCAGTGGTACATAAAGCTCCAAAAAGGGAGGGGGGAGAATTTGGAATGTGTGCAGGAAAGCAGGTGAGACCTAATACATAAGGCCTAACAAGGACATAATTTTGTAGGGAAGTTTCCACTTGAGGCTATATTGCAATCCCTCGACACAACAGAATTATATTTAGGCTTGTAACCTACACTTTGTATCTTTAAATGTAGCTATAAATCACCATGGCTTTCACAATACTTATCTCTGGTTCAGATGAGCTGAGCTGAAATCACAGTCAAGCACGACATCCCAGCCCTGTGAAACAGGTTTTAGTAGGTGTTTATTTCACAACTTTGAGCTTTGTCATAAACAATAACAATGGTGTGTTAAAAATTGTCTAGGTGCTACAATGCAAAGCAACTTAGTATTATATGCAGTGTTTTGGGGGAAAAAAAAAAAATTAGATAATGTATAACTTAGCAAGGACATCCATGGCATATGACATGAGGTTTTTGAGTGATCTGCGGACCAAACTGAAGCTAATAAGTTATGATACATCAGCTTCATATTATCTCCCAGTTTATTGCAGAAAAAGGGTCTTATAAAAAGAAGAAAAGTTGTGTCCTTTATAGTAGCTTTTTCTGTAATGTCACAGCTGAGAAGTCTGAGAGGTATAGCACAAATCTCACAGCTAAGAAGGCTCTAGTGGCTCCAGGACATCTTTCAGAACCTCACTTCTACATTGCAAGGTTTAAGGTTGTCCTGCAGTACCTTCCCCATCAAAACATACATTTAAGGGAGTGTTTGAGATGCCTGCACTGGCAGAATCCTTCCCTGCAAGGCCTAGAACTTCTAGCACTAGCAACTCTTGAGATAAGGGGTGAGATCCTATTGTAGACATGGTATACCCACTTCCTGATGAGTTTTCTATTAACTGTTTCAGTTAGGGAAAGCTGAAATTTCGTTTCCTGCTTGTGCGCAAAGGTGTAGGGCATTCAGGCCTCCCCATCCAAGATCCATACAAACTATATTAATTTCCTCTCATCTTTCTTACTGTTCCTCCTGCTGCAAAAATAGTAGTTATTTTGAGCTATTGCTAAGGAAATTAGACACTGTGAAAACATAAAGTTAAATATATTTTTTTTCTACATTATTTCTTTGAAAATAGATATCACTTAACTATCTTCCTAAGTTCTTTTTTATTCTATAGAAGAGTTAAATACTGAAAAAGAGAGCTTCTTTAACAGTTTCATTTTATTTAAAGACCTCCTTCTGACACCAGAAAAAGAAATTTATATGGACATGGATGGTCACTTGTTATAGACATGAAGTTAGAGAGGGCAAGAAAGATTATAATAAGAAATAGCCTTTGAAATAAATGAGTGCAGAAAACTGTGTCAGTCAAAAATCATGGATTTTCTTTTGGATTGATGTGCATCAATTTATATATTAGGAAATATTACTTGCACCTCTAGTAAAGAACAATTATGAGTTGGAATTAATGTAGCTTAATTAGGGAAACACGGGATTTTTTTTCTGGTGAGAAGCTTAAAGGCCCTCAAGAAAGTAGAAGGAAATATTTATTAATATTATTAAAGCTTTTCATAATCATTTATAGATGACTAAAGGCCTCCGGGTGGAATGAAGTTTGGGGTCTTACTACAACATACCAAATGGCATTGTGGATAACATTAATACTTATCTCCCGTGTATTATCCTGAGCCAATATCTAGTTGAGATGTCTTGAATATGAAGATAGATCAGACACATACAAGGGAAATTTCTTCCTAACCCCAAAGTAATTATTGCTAGCTACAATTTTAAAATCATATCCCTTTACACATTTATCCTGCAATTACCAGAGAAATTTTATGCAGTTATATGACATATTAAATTTCATTAGATCTTTTTAACTAATCTTTTCTTGGCTATACCTTTATTTCCTTTAGATTCTATATTGCATGTACTTATTCTTGTATGGTAAAAAAAAAATAAAAAAAAAAAAAAAGGAGAAATTTTCTAACTGTACAACGACTTTCAGAGTAACTGAATTTCAAACAGCTTTCATCTACTGCCATGCTATCAATGGCAAGGTCTATTAATGGTGTATTTTTGTTGAAATATATATATGTACAATTACTATAGATATAAGCATGTACTATGCTTCCTATATATGTATATAACATCATTTTTTAAAATAAAATTAAATTAGGAATTAAAGGTCCGTTATTGAAAACCTTGTATTTACTCCAATTTCTTGCATTATATGTGGAACATAAAGCCACTGAGATGATAATTATTTGAATCATCTTTTCTTAAATGAAGAAATAATGGCAAACCAATGGGAAATAATTATCCATGATGCAGTAAAATTTCATCAACTTCTAATCTGCATCCTTTCTTCCAATAAATGTATTCCACTTTCCAAATCAGCAGAAAAAAAAGAGGAAATATCTTAACTGCTATCTAATTTTAAGGCTATGCTTAGATGAAGATAACATTGTTTCAGTATCTTTGTATGCATCATCAGCAAACTCTCAATAAAGGCCTCGAGGCATCTGGAGACAGATTCTCTTCTCATTTACACCCCAACAAACTCCATTCATGAAAATTAATTCAAGGGAGAATTTAGCCCACTGAGCATAAATCCAGTTTATGAAAGGCTGTTAAATCTGACAATATAAATTTACTTCAGGATGAAACTCATTAGATGCTAGTTCAACCCGAAACAAACTACTTATAAATTAGGTTTTATCTCTTTGTGGTTTATTGCTTATTTTAGAAAATTTCACTTTAGTATGGATAGCTACTCCAAAAGCTATTAATTTAGAGCAAGACAAGGAAGTCATGTCTGTCTTCTGTCACACTCCAACAAAGGATATTCTGCAAAACAAGATGAAAGCACATGACAGTGATGTGCTTCAGGACATAGTCTAGTGGTCATGGAGGTGTTGGGTGGAGGGTTGGACTTTGATGATCTTGGAGGTCTTTTCCAACCTTAACAACTCTATGATTTCAAGAAACAACAAGAAATGACATAAATACTCAGTTTTTGAGAATATGGCATCAAATATGAAGATATTAAAATCTATTCTTTATTCAGTTCAGCATAAATTCTTAATATTAAGTCAAATTATCTTTGAATACACTTCTTTGGAGGTTGGATGCATTGTATCTAGTTTTAGATTAGAGATAGATCTTCTACACAACTATGCTTTAGACTCCCTTCGACAGAGAGAGAACAGGTACTGCCTAGAGATGCTGGTTGACCTTGAATATTTTCTTTTAGGAGGAACTATTGTGTGCCTAGACAAGTAATTAAGACTACAAACCTAACTAAAGTCAAGTGAAATTAAACCAATTGTCAATACTTTTTCCCTGAACTCACAGTCTGAAGTAGTTGGAGATTACAACAGAAACACAAAATTCATCTGGAAGAAAAAATAAAATTATCTCTACTTTAAAGTGACATGTATGTGATTGCAACAATCAAGACACTAGATATCAAATTTAAAGATCTTTAAAAAGACTGTCAAGATTCCAAACTTAGTCTTACAGTTAATTTCTTTTAGCAAGCAAATGAGAATGTCTTTTAAAAAGCCTCAATGTAGTCTTACACTTAATTTGGTTTTGCTCTCTGGAGCTTGATTTACAAAAGAGTATTTTCAATATGATCTACATATGGGATTGACAGGATAAGGGCTTAGAAACACAATATTTCTGGTAATGAGGTGTTGGGAGATTCACCTAGTCTCTCTTTTGTTTTGCTGGAATATTACAGCAGAGAATAATGAGAAAGTGAGATTGTGTAGGATAATTAACTCTGGCAATCTAGTGGTTTCAGGAATACTATGGATCCTCTCTCTGTCACTTTTATCACCATCTGAAATCACTGATTTAACACAGAGCTTCTCAGTTGTTGGAGTTTTTTTTTTTCCCTAGTCAATTAATTTGTCGCTAATAGCACACAGAACACAAGAACTGATAGAAAAGAGTGTGGAAGGGGATTTATAGGCCTGTAACTCACGTCACTGAAAGTACACTAGAGTCTCAAGAGCTTCTCTTAAGAACAGATACAATTGTATGTGTAATAGTGTAATTGACCACACATTTACCCTTGTTTAATAAAATTTGGATAGGCACAGAATAGCACATTTGACCGAATGTACACAGTGGAGTAATTACACTGAAGAGACAAAATGTAATTCAGAGCTGAGAAATAATGAATACAGAACATTTAATTATACTGTAAGCAAAAACATTAAAGCCTGCCAAGAATATGAAGGCGAATATTGGGTGATTCAGCAGAACAGTAACATTGCAAATGGAAAGCATGGAGGATACACAGCTTTCTAACAATGCAAGAGAAGGATTTTTAGCAATATAATCTCTTTAGATCAAAACTGCATCAGGTCAACCGCTAGATAAATTATATATTCCACATTTATCCACAGTCTTGCTAATTAAAAACTTTATATTGGACATTACTGGAAATAGATTAATTCCTTCTGTTTGTCTTTTAGTAAAATTGCATTTTTTTCAAGATATTGTTACTCTGTCATTTTTGTATTTTACTTGGTTGATACGTAGACTGAATTCCAGGAATCCTGCAATTGCGTTACTCCCTGCTTAAAGCTGAACACTGTGGACTACTGTTCCCCCTGATTTTTCTGATGTGATAGCAGACAAGATGTTTAGATGCCAGGAACTTCTCATTCCCTTAAGTTAGGCTCTTCCTATCAGCTTTATCTTATAAATCTGAATTCTAGTCCTTTCCTGTTTTAAGGCCAAGCAGAAAAAGTTAAAGCGATGAAGAAGGAAAGGTGAAGTTCCAGCTGTAGATGATGGGTCTGGAGGGAAATAGGAGTAACTGACCCAAAGTAATGTCAGAAAAAGTTAAATAGAGAAAGACACAAGGAAAAATAATTTCTGTGTATTAAGTACTAAAATCAGACCAGGGTTCATCCACAGCCTCACTTTTCGGATAATCTTTAATTTGGCTCTCTCTTTTGCTCTACTAGCCTAAGCTAAATCTGTCTGCAATTGTCTGTATAATACTTCCCAAACCCTTAGTTTGTCTCTTCTGCTAATACCAAAATTCTGCTTGTGCCTCATTTTAGTTTCATGACCTGTAGCTTTACTGCTTTCAAGTCCAGAATGTTGCTGATAAATTAATCTTTCTCGTTACTTCTCTGTAGAGATGGTTGGGGTAAAAATAAAAAGAAGGGAAGTAGCTATTCATTAACAAAGTCAGGTTCCCACAAACCTCCATGCTCCCATTTCTTTTCTAGCCATCCTGCATCATGAAAATCCATAGGCTTATTTACTGATAGCAGAGTCTGGCCAGATCAAATACAAGAAAATTATGGGAACCCTGTGTGGTAAGGAAAATGGACTTCAGTTGCAAAGTGGTGTCTAACCAATCTTCTAATTTCTTAGATGGCCATGAAATCATTGCATTCTTTAATATTTTATAAATAAACCGTACTCAAAAGAGCTCAATAGATACTTCTAACAGATTTAAATCTTTCTCAATGGTAATTTTCTGCTTAAACAACTCTCAAACAGAATGTAAGACTAAGTTACCTATTCTCTTTTTTAAGATATGGGACTAAACTCAGCAGATCTGAATCCTGGGCCCCAGTTCGGCCCCTGGCAAACTGTGAATCTTCAGAATCATCACCTCACATGTCTGAACTTCTTTTTCACTTTTATTAGTCTTCTCTAGAAGACTGAAAACTGTCTTCAGCAGTGACGTGCTGAAAATGCCTTATGAACGTAAACAATGTTCTCTAGTGGGCACTTACATAGAATGAACTAATGTAAAGCACTCCTCAACTATGTTGTTTCTGGGAGTTCTTGAGTACTCACTTTCAGCCCAAATTTCCCTGTGAACCTTGGTTTAAAGGGGATGGAGTCATTAATTACTTAGTCACATGTAAATGTTCTACATCCAAACAATGACATCTGGGTGCATTTTTCTGAGTTGCCCTCTATCAACAACATTGCAAACAATATTCTGGCCAAACTAAACCAATTGTCTTCAGATTAATCCTGTTTGGGTTACGTTTCCTTGTGAAGTCTTTTCCTCCAAAGAAAAGGTATTCTATCCAGTTGCAAATACCACACTGGAGAGAACAGGCACTTTGAATTGTCAATAGTGACATGTCTCATTTTTTTCCTAAAGATAAAATCTATTAAATGCATTGTTTTTTCCAAGTAATTAATTTAATTATTATTGCAGAATGTTTAATCAGATTTATGAAATTGTATACTTTGCCAGGACGTTTAATGGTTTAAGAGTTACTTTATGGAGGTTATTGTAAATATACAATCAATAACATTCATGCCCGTATAAACAATATTTATTTCAGCCTCTCACTATGGTAAACTATTCTAAATCCTCTTATATATATATATATAGTAACATAATAACTCTACAGACTTTCATAAAAGCAGATAGAAGCAAAACATAACTCCATTTAAAAAAATTAGTGCCTTTATACATACTTAGCAGTCTGGAGCATAATGTTAGGTTATTGTGAGAGGAATAAACACTGTGAATGAAAAGGAACTATGTAATTTAAAGGATAATTCTGGAATGAGGATCACATATCTTTTATAAACCTACTTATTTTGAACCTGCAGTGCCTCTGTTATTGCTTCACAGCCAGAGCTGTAGTGAAGGGTGAAAGACAAAACACACAATTAATTGACAGTTTTCTGTTGCAGGATTATCTAGAATTCAGGCAGCTCCTTACAGGTGTCATGGTGCAGAGACATCACAATTAGATAATGGTGTTACTGGCTTAATGACTATGGTTAATCATGGCTAAGTTTATGGATAGTTCGGGGTGTCTGGCAGTGAGAAGAATTAAATTTGTCAAATGCATCATCTAGGTTAAAAAAAAAATATTTTTCTTTTAGCACACTTTATATATAATCCTTGCTTTGATGACAGCCAGGAAACCAAGTTCATCTGAACAATTAAATGTCAGTAACAGAAGACATCTCCCACCTTAGATTTTTCTCTCCAACACAGAAAAGCAAACTGTGAGGAAGCCCTTTCAATGCAGCAGAGTCTCAGAACCTGTAGAATCATCCTTTGGTGGACTAACCCTCCAACCCATAAAGCTCCCAACAAACTGTGGTGGATAAGTCAGACCTGGTTTAGGTTTAGTCCAAGCAAGAGATCAGATGAAAAGCTGATGTTTTTTGCCAAGCACGAGGTAGAAGTGACGGAAACCTGGATATCCATGCTACCTTTGCAAGACTTGAAGGATTCTTTTTCATGCGCCCTGTGGTCAAGTTATGTAGGCCTACAAAGTAAGGCTACTTCATCTACTCTTGTCTCTGATGTGACAGGTCAAACAGCAACTAAGGGACAGAGCTTGACATGTCAGAACTGAAGTACAGGACCCTAGCATCACAGCTAAATCTGCTCTAAATATGTGTGGGCAGTGGTCTGGGGATGGGGGGAACCTTGAGGTTCTTGAAAGATTATGAACTAAGTGTAGGCAAGTTGCCTTATTAAGAACTTCAGTTTTTAGCCATCTCCTTTATAGCTTAGAAGGCAAGTGTGGGGGATACGTTTTCCAAGAGACAGCAGCCCATGTCTGCATAAGATACCTTTTACTACTGATAATTCTGAGATCAGGAATAGAGCTAGAGATGGGAAAATAAGGACCTGTATCTCATTATTATTATACATCCATCTGGTAGCAACTAAAAATATTTTTTATTGTTTTTATAGTCACCTCTAAGTGGTGTGAAACGTAAAGAAGAGCTTACTTTGCAACATGTTCTTTGTTTTGTTTTTTTCTTGGATACTGTGCAGCCCAGCAGACTAGACTCTAGATTGATTTCTGATGAGGTCCATAATTTGTATGAGGTTTTTCACTATTGGACACCTCTCTATGCTTAATGGAAGAATTAAAGGTTACAAGAAAAGGAACCAGGGTGCTGAATTTAGTCCTGGTTCCAATATTTCCAGTAGAAAACAGAGTGAGCCTTGTTTCCTGAAAGAGCTAGACTTGCAAAAGTAGTAATAGTTCAAACTTCTAAAGGTCAGTATTTGAGTAAGACTTCATAGAAGAAATATTGAAGGGTTGATGCTATTGTATTTAGGATACAGGTTTAAAACATCTATATCCAGGAAAAATAGAAACCTGTAATAAGGGCTAGTCTTACTTAAAATATACAGCTTTTTCTTAAGTTTTGCAAAGACTAAAGTGTAGTTGCATAGTTTAAACTGATTTCACAAGCCTTGATGGCATGTTTTAGCTGAGGTCTCTCATTTCCGTTGGGTTTATTCTGCAGACATTAGTCACCTGGCTGTTTAGTTCCCTGGATGTTCTTGGTTTGTTATAGTCCTTTCTGTGGGATTATAGATAAAATGTTTAGAAATAGAAGACATGAGAAAATTAAACTCTTTCTGGATCATCTATTGACCATAGGTATAAATGAGTTTACTCTCTGCTGACAACACTGGCTTATCTGGCTTATAGTCTTTCTGCAAGTGCTATGCTACAGTAAGGATTTTCCTGTAACGAGAGCCCCATTAGATGTAGGATTTCTAAATAAGACTCCACTGATCATGGACAATGCTAGAGAGAATACTGGTCTCTGCTGAAGTTTATTAATATATCCCAATCTCAGCTTTTAAATTTCATTTAGTAAGGATTGACTTCAGTGTGAAATTATTGATTCCTTGAGATACAGTCCAGAGCTCTGACATCAAATATGTATGCTAGATTTTACTTCTCCCTCTTTGCTACTGTTCCTGTTCTTTCCCTACAGTGACCATGGTACTCTTCTGTAAGCCATTTTAACTCATTCATGCAGAAAGAATAGTCATATATTTGGGACTGTGCTCATATTCTGTTGACTTTCTGAAGATCTGACAAGTGACAGAGCCAGCGCAATATAATCATGACCAGGATCAACAATGGATAATGTAACTGAGAGAGGAATAGGCCTCCTTCTCCTCAGCAACGGCAGCAAGCTGTTATGTCAGTTTTAAGGACCTACTGGGCTATGGTACAGATTTGCGTTAGAGCTGAAAGGGGATAAATTTGTACAAAAAAGAAAGTTTACAAATTGAATTAACATATCCTGCATGGCCTAGAGCTCTTTCAGTTGAAGGCTGCTCTCTGGAACGCATTCATTTTCATATCCTTATTTTTTCTGCTATTTTAGAAAGACTCTTCCACCCCTTGCCACTCTTTCCTTTATTAACTAAAAATAGTTCCTCTATACTAGAGGATCTGGATATGCATTTAAAGAAGGACATCTGTGCATTCCATGTATATTTGAATAAAGTAACTTTTCCTTACTTTCTTTAGGAGGAAGAAGAAGAGGGGTTTTCTTGCTCAAGGAACAATTACAACAAAAATGCTGAATGCTGTATTTTTCAACATTATTTTTCTCCAAAACAAATAATCTATCTCAGTCTAGTTAAACTACTTTAAACTCTTTAGCAAAGTATGTCTGTTGTTATGTTAGTAACCATCAGGTCTATCCAGTGCCAAGACTGGTTGCTGACCCATACAACTGTCCCCCTTTCATCTTTCTACATCTTGGGTGAGAGGTCACATATCAAATCAGTCCATGAATGTGGTTATTCCTCATGTCTACCTACCATGCTAGATGCAGAGAAGTATCCTTTAGGATCCAGTCAGGGGATGTACAACTCACCGGTATAGGAGGTCTTACTGGTTGGTATGTTCTTGTGGTAGGTTGACTCTGGCTGGATGCCAGATGCCCCTAAAAGCCGCTCTATCACTCCCCTTCTCAGTTGGACAGGGGAGAGAAAATACAACGAAAGGCTTATGGGTCAAGAGAAGCACAGGAAGAAATCACTCACCAGTTATTGTAATGGGCAAAACAGACTCAACACAGAGATATTAATTTATTACCAATCAAATCAGAGTAGGGTAATAAGAAGAAAAAAAAAATCCCTCCCTTCTTTTAGGGCTCAACTTTACTCCTGATTTTCTCTACCTCTTCCCCTGCAAGTGGCACAGAGGGACAGCGAATGGGGGGGGTGGTCAGTTCACACACTGTTTCTGCTGCTCCTTTCTCCTTAGGAGGAAGATGCCCCACTATCTTCTTCTGCTCCAGTGTGGGGTTCCTCCCAAAGGAGAGACAATTCTTCACAAACTTCTCAAATAGGAGTCCTTCCCACAGGCTACAGTTCTTCAGAAACTGCTCCAACTTGGTTGTCTCCAGGGATTCAGGGTTCAGACCTTCAGGAACAGACTGCTCCATTGTGGATCCCCCTCAAAGTCACAATCCTGCCAGTAAACCTGTTCCACTGTGGGATCCTCTGTCCATGGGACTACAGGTCCTGCAATGAGCCTGCTCCAGCTCAGGCTTCCAACTGGGTTCAGCACTTCCTTCGGGCATCCACATGCTCCATGGGCTGCAGGTGGATATCTACTCCACCATTAACCTCCATGGGCTTCAGTGACACAGCCTGCCTCACCACGGTCCCCTGGGGCTGCAGGGGATACTCTGCTCTAGTTCCTAGAACTCCTCCCTCTCCTTCTTCACTGACAGTGGTGTTTGCAGAGCTGTTTCTCTCACAAATTCTCATTTCTCTTTCTTGCTGCAGTTGTGGTTTTCATTATCCCCTTCTTAAATATGTTACCCCAGAAGTGTTACCATCATCACTGATGGACTCAGCCTTTGATAGCAGTGGGTCTGTCTTAAAGCTGACAGCATTGGCTCTATCAGACATTGGGAAAGTTTTCATTAGCTTCTCATGTGAAGCCACCTCTATAGCACCCCCATCTACCAAAACCTTTCAATGCAAACCCAATACACTGACTACAGCCTTTCTTCCATGTTATTTGTCACACTAACTGTGTCCCCTGAGTATATGATAGAACAGTATTTCTTTCACTATTTTGACAATGCCTGATCACATAGAAACAGCTACATTGTGTAATAGATCAGAAATCTAATATGACAAGGTCCAGCAGATTTTTAAACAGTGTAACACCAAAGACATTGCTTCACTGAAATTTTAATCTACAGTTATATGATGAGTAGGGAAATTGGCATGGTGGCAAAGCTTCATCACCAACAGGCAAAAATTCATTTGTTTTAAAGTTGCATTTTGAATTGCCATGGGGAACATGTTCATATTTTGACCTAATTGCAGTAGCCTGAATGTTAGAAAGTCCAGGTCAACAAGGCTTACAGCTGTGCAGAATTGGCTACAATTGTCTTCACACATATTCCTCTGAAATCACTGTGCCTCCTCTCTGTCTAAAACCTGGATCATGCTCAGTGTATCCTCAAAGACAATGTAAACCAGGATCTATCAGGATATGTTTTACATTATAGTAGCTGCTACATTTATTTTGTAAGCCACAGCAGGAATTTCTGTTGTTTCCAGGCATACTTCAATTCTGCAATCCATTTTCCCTATGTCCAAGAAGAAAACTGATGCAAAGAAAAAGACCACAAAGGAAACCAGTCCCACTAGTCACAGTGGAGACTAGGAGGAAACAAGAAATTGACATGTTCAGAAAGTAAAAGTAATCTGACATTGTCCCATATCAATTCTTACAAAATTCTAACTTACATCACATCTTGCACTACTGTATTTCAGACAGATAAAAAAAAAAAAGCCTCTTGTGAAGGAACTGAATGCACCATGCCTCAGACTCATTTCTGCTGAAGAACTGAAGTGTTTGATACACCCTGTTCAAGCTGAATTTATATTTGGACGTATGACAGAGGACATTTTGTATATCAAGTCACATGCGATGTATGATAATGCTTCTTATGCGCAAAGAGAACTCATGACATGTCACTCTTATAGAAAATTCAATTCTGTAAGGTGCTAAAAATGTATTACTTCAAAATAAAGACATGTAAAGATTACTTTGAAAATCACTTGCTATTTTTAAAATTTTGACTCTGCATTTCTGAACATTATCCCATCTAGTGAGTATTTTTCCATTTACAATGTAAAGGCAGATGTACTGGCTCATAGCAAAAGTTCATTGACAGTGTCCATAATGGATGACTATCTCCATGGAGCAGTACGTAAAGGAGTGTTTATGGAATATGCCATAAGATTGCCTTACTTACCCTCCTGTGGTAAGAGACAATCCTGCACAAATATACAATGAGTTTGCCAGGCTACAGTCCATTTTTCTGTTTCACCAAAATCTCTTAAGGTTTTAGCTGTGCTTTTCCTCTCATCTTTCATCCAGACCTCTGTTTAATCTCTGGCCCTTCTTAGCCCAATGTTCCTGGACTTACTCAGGCCATTGCTCTAAGAAAAGGAAGGCTAATGGCATAATAACAGGCATGTGGTACATTTTTGCCAGGTTGCCACATGGCTGGCTCCTTGAATGCCCTCAGAGAGAAGGAGATGCTGCCAAGGAATCCCACTCTTTGTCCCTTTCAACTTTTGGGTTGGGATTTTTTTTCACTTTTGACCCTATGACCTTCACCACTACTATTCACTGCTCCTCAAAATTATTTTGTTCTACTCAGATTCTTTTCTGTAGACCTTTTCTTTTGGTTTTGATAGGCAGGAGCTGATGTCTTTTCAGAAGAAGATAACCAGGAGCAATGACCCTAAATCAATGTCTAGAGATGTGTAAGAAAACAGCATTGTGTACCTATCCAATTGCTCCTCTAATACTGTCTCATATCCCAACTATTTTCAGCTCAGGGGAGTTTCTGAACTGGATGTTGTTCTCTGTATTTTATAATCTTTCAGGGATTTTTTTTTTTTTTCTTAGTTGCTTGTCCAATTGGGTCTTAAAGCGATGTAAACTTGATCACACAGCATTCTTTCCCATGGAGGTTCACACTGCTAGCATGTGTTCTATGTAAAACTGCTGCCTTTTTTTTTTTTTTTTTTTTTTTTTTACATAAATTCTTATATCATTATTTGGTGGTCCCTAGTTCTAGTCTTTAAAGAAGAGGTACACCTAACCAAGACATATTTC